>JAOXJP010237497.1:12529-23695 GCA_025762735.1 Platanus orientalis | reverse complement strand
TTTTGTTTCTTTACATTCCTTCTTTACTTGTTCTTATGATTACATTTTTATACTTTAAAATCATGCACTAAAATATCGTAATCGCTCAATGAAAAAAAAAAAAAGACTGTGTGGGGATGAAACCCCTAAAAAATAAAAAATCATAATTAAAATAATATTAAGATTAATTACCAAAGGCATGTGTTGACATAAAAGGTTTTAATAACTATCGATTATATATACAAGTTGTCAATACAAAATTACACAATTAATACACTGTGCAGGATACATCTAAGCTATGTTTCGTCTTAGTCAGTCGTCAGTTAAATCTAACGTCTCCTATGTCGCTACATCTTCGCTAACCACACGTTGGAATTCTTCAATTCGTGGTTCGTACGAATGTAGTGCCCATCCCAACGCATTATTATTCTGATATCTATGCCAATATGTCACAATGGGTGGGAGAGGTGGCCCGACAGAAGGAAAACCTGTAGACATAACAATGAGTGAAGTTAAATGCAAAACATGATTAACTGCAATAGCACATTACAACTTATATTTACCTGTACAAAGTGGTTGTTGTTCATGAAGCCAATAGTAAGTTCTTTTCAGGTGACAGCGGGTATAGGGTCGGATCGAAGTGGCAGGAACGTTAGACATTGTTGTGCACTCAACAGGTACAGAAAAACATGGTAGCAGGAGGCTATCAGGTGGCCACATTCTGGCATGGTCATCCAATACTCGTATGACACACTTTCTATGAAGTGCGCAATAGAATGCCTAATCTCATTTAGTGCTACAAACCCACAAAAAATTGGCTCATAATACTATGTGTGACTATCCAGTTCATGTAACAAGTCATTCCAGACTTGTGACCAACCATCCTCTCCCAAGCCCAACAAGACAGCAATTGCTTGAAACCCATAATTTTCATCGGCTTATACATCTACAATATGTTGAATAAATGGACATATGTCATATGAAAAGTGTCCAATGTAAGCATCATATGACAAGAATCGAACTCACGTCTGACGAATAACCTGTGACAGAAGGGATAATGCATTAATATCAACGATATGATGAATCAACTTCACTTACACAGTAGCAAACCTATTAATTATCTTCTCTTTCACTCTCCTCTGTTGGGTTAGTCTCACCGACTATAGAGGGTTGGCATCCATTGGACCTGTGACAAACGGGGAGTAGCTATCTTGCATCGATGGTACTCTCGTAAATGTAAATGGCTCACATCAGGTAGATTTATCCATCTTTCCAAGTGGTCTACCTCGCATTATCGATTTGATCTTTGGTTCCTCTATATGTGTACTCTCCAGATTTACCAACTCCCTCAATTTTCTAAGCAGCTGGGCCTTGCCTGACTTGCTAGCTTGTGCGTAGGCCTACTTTAACAACTCAAATTCTTCGATATGAATATCTTTCTTGTTTACATGGTTCTAGTTCGAGGTGGGTTACGTGTCAAGTTTATGCCAATGAGTATGCAAAGAATGAAGTGAGATTGGACACCTCTGTCTAGTATAGTCTGTAATTTCGTGGGTGCATGGCAGGCTGTGGGTGTATCTAAGCTGACATCCACATGCAATGGAATCAATCCCAACAAAACCAGTCTGTTTTGTTTCGTCAAGTATCTTCTTAAGTGTAGTGATAGAGATGTTCCTATAAAACTCCCTGAACATGGATGGCCTGAAACTGTGTTGGATGACCATCTTTGATTTTTCGAACGATGCATTTATTGATGTTGCTGTAATGGGAGCATGTTGTGTATGTTCGACCAAGAGGACTCAAAATTTCTTTGACTAGATCCCAGCTACTTCTTTAGCTTGGCATGGACACTCTTAACCCTGTAGGAAGCATAAGGAACAGCTAGTTAGATACCAACCAATGAGGAACAATTGTAAGTAGAAGAAAAAACTAAAAACAACATTACCTATTCGTCGTTGTGGCCCCTAGATGCATAACTCAATTTGTCTAGGCTACAACAAACCTATTTTGTAGATATCTAACCAACTCCGCACGTAGTCAAGTGCGTTTAGATAAGAACTGAATTGTCTTTCTAATAGTGCTAAGTAGTTGTCGTAATCCTCTTCTGTTGTGATAGAACCACTAGATTCCAATAGGTCATGAAGAAATCCCATGCCTCCTTTGTTGAAAATAACTTCTTACACTTTGCAAGCACATTCTTATTGATGTAACACCTACACAACAAATGTGTGACAGTGGGAAACACTTGTGAGATAACATTCATTAGGGTCAAGTCTCTATCTGTCACAATGACGTGGGGCAAAGCACTATCATCTATAATACCACGCAAGACATCCAAGGCCTAATTGAAGTTGTCCTCCTCTCATGTTGTAGAAACACAAACGCCAAACTGGTTGAGTGTGCTCAAAATAAGTCAATGACAGCTTCACTATCTTCACTCATATGGTGCCACTCAATGTACTCATGCTCAACCAACAATGCCAATAATTGTTGCATCTAGAATCTCCCACCCATTTCTTCCAGCTTATATTTGTGTTGTGCATTGTAGACTGCCTTCATTGTAGTTGTATTAAGGGGATCTTTTTTCTTCATAGTGACCAAAATGTATTTTGGTCGCACGTTACTCTTAGACATGTCCTTCAATAATGAGTACTCGTCTTCGGATAATCTACTAACATAGGAGTGACCCTCTAGATAATTTGTAGTCCGATGGTTATGCATGCCGCGCACAACTTTTAACATTCAGTCATCATCGTTGGATAACTTCTTATCTTTTAATCGGAATGGACATTCGCATTTTTTTGTACCTGTCCCCTTAACATTAGCACCCACACGAACGTTTTTAGACATCTTGTCTTCTTTGTACCGTCCACTCCTCTCACATCTGAGGGTCAGACCTGCTTTTCTTACAGCATCACCTGAATCTGAGTTCAAAATAGAAATCACAAAACCATTCTTCTTTGTAACATCTGTTGCCCACTTAATTAAGTCCGCTCGACTAGTGAATATTAGCAAAAGAGATAAAGATCATAATGGTCAATTGATGTACTTTATAGGGATTGATTTTTAGCGTATACTAAGGATTGACTTTTACCTCGTATGTGATGAACTCATAACTGTAATCTATGACCATTTGATCGTAAGTCTGGCTACATTGGGTGGGCTACAATCACAAGATTTATATTTACTATATTAATAGACAAAACAAATCCTAAAAAGAATTAATTGATTTTTTTTTTTTTTGATAATTTCTTGTTATGTTCGAAAAGAGCAGACCGAGCATCACAGGGTTTGCTCGGCCAGTGTAACCGAGCAACCTTTGTGGTACTCGGCCAGCCCAACCAAGCAGACAAAAGTGTGTTCAGTTAGGCTGGCCGAGCACCATTTGTGGTGCTCGGTTAAGCTGGTCGAGCAAACCCTGCTATACTCGGTTAGCCGAGCCGAGCACACCATTGGTTGCTCAGCCTGGTCTTGCCGAACACAGCATGAAAACTCAAAAAAAAAAAAAAAAAGATTTCACATACCTATGTGCTTCCTTTTCACTCCGGTTCACTTCCATTGTACTTCATTACTTCATTTCTCTCTTATAAATGCCTAACTTCGAAAATGAGGTGTTGGGAAGAAGGATTTGGGAAGAAACCTAGAGAAGTAGAGGTGTGTTGGGAGAGAAAAAAATAGAGGAGAAGGAGCATAACGTTGGTTTTGGAGGGAGAGAGTGAGGTGCTTAGAAATTAGTTTTCATTTGGTTTTTTTTTTTTTTTTTTTTCATAAGGTTAATGTAGACTTTGTACTATGGGGTATTTTGGGAAAGGAAAATATGAGGTTTTAAGCAAGGTGGACTTAGAAAAAACTGTGGTGGAAATAGAACATCCCATAAATATAAGCTTAGATAGGACACTCATCTTTAGGTCCATCCCTATATTCAAATAGTATCATGGCCCATCCAACCTGCTAAGCAAGGCCCTGGGCCTGCTGATGGGTAGGAAAATACAGCCAAGCCTGACACATAGCGGGTTGGGCTCCAGGTGCTTGTCACACTGGCTGGTCCATGTGCACCCCTATGTGCTAGCTGGGTTTGTTTCTGTTATAAAAGATATCTTAAGTAAAGGCCATTGTTGATTCTCATTAAGAGTTTTGGTTTTTGTAGTACTAGAAGTTTAATTCAATTGAGTTACTTAATGTCTGCCCCTCCTTTATTTATATCCATCTCCATCTCCACAACCAAACTCCAAAAAGCTCTCCTCTTCTTGTACTGAACTGAATGTGCTTAAGGTTTCCAGAATAACCTAAAGCTATGCTTTACCAAAGTGATGCTTAGTAGGATATTTTGAGTCTCACCTTTGGGTGGCAATGGGCCAGATAGCCAGTCTAGAATAGGATTCGGCCAGCCTTGTAAAACAGGTCACTCAGGTTTTTCTCCAGATGGTACACCCAGGTTACATCTCGGGTTGAATTCAAGACACCTTCCCAACATCTTCCCAGGCCTTCAAACCATTCAAGATACAAGCACTCCTTAATGCAATAAGTGGCAGCCATAGAAACAGAAACAGTGCCAAGCACTTCAGGGAGGGGCACAACTAAAAGCATGAGATGCCTGTGCAAACCCTCCCAATGACCTTTGAGGAGTAAAGGCAGGCAATGTCTTGAACCGTGAACCTCTTTAAAGAGGCTGCCTCATTTTGCAACTTTTGAGGAATGCAAGCAACTACACCTTTGAGATCAGTGTTGAAATATGTTGGGCTAATGTCTTGTATTCAACCCGGGATGATGACCTGAAAAACCTGAATATGACCCGAAAACAGTCCAGGGGCAAAGCCTTGGCCTAAATTTCTGACCCGTTTTTGTATCTGATTCAGGTCCGGATCTAACCCACGGAGATTAGTGTTTTGGGGGTTTCTCAGTTTCCATGCTACCGCATTGTTCATTGTAATCTCTGTTTCGATCATAGTGAAAGTTCTTCTCCGTTTTCGCTCATGGACGTAGGCTTCAAGCCGAACCACGTAAATTGTCTTGTTCTCTTTGTGCGATTGCTGTCTATTTATTTTCTCTCTTCTTGTTTGCTGCATACAATCCCAGATTTAGGTTTCCTTATAACAAAATATAATAAGTATATATATTAACTCATACCTCTACTAATACCTTAGGGTGTTAGGAGAGATGTTTAATTTTGAATCTCTCCATGGACATAATTATTCTCTCGACTCTTTGTGCACGTATGTGTGCATGTTCAACCTTCAAGTGAAGTACTACAAGGTAAGTCCAAGAACCAAGACAATCTAGAGAACATGAACCCCAAGGAACCAACTCAAATGTTGAACAATACGGCCTTCTATTTTTGGCATGGATTTTGATGACTCCCCCTACCCCAAAATATGTTAGAAAATATATTTGTGGATAACACAATGTCATCATTCCTACTAAAGGGACATACTTGTATAAAAATAAGGATTTAGTCATTTAACCTAAAGGTTTAATCCCTTAGTGTTGGGCCTATGATTACATGGCTTTTCTACTCACCTAAACCCAGACAAACTCAGCCATTAACATGGGATCATATCCTCTGCGAAGCTGAATATTTGCGCCGGGCTGGAGCCACCATTCATGGGGTGCCATGTGGTGTCAGGAACTGACAAGGAGACTGGGACCCATACACTTTTGTCAGTACCTGACACCACACGGCACCCCATGAATGGTGGCTCTAGCCCGGCATAGATATTCACGTCGCAGAGGATATCAACCCCATTAACACAATCCAATGTGATATGGGATTGTCTCTCGTATCTATTATAATCATACCGCATGCGAATGATACCGACATCCTCCTAGAAATTTTCCAGTTGTCCATGTTCCATTCTTCTAATTAGGCAGAGGTTGGGGGGGTCAACGATTCAAGCTAAACCGAGCTTGCCCGAGCTCAGCTCAGCTCGGCTCACCAAACTCAAATTTATTTCTTAAAGCCCAACAGCACATAAGCCAAACCTGCTCCTAAAAGCTAGAGATATAGCGACCGGGCCCAACAACATAACAAACATGTATATAAGACTCTTCACAAGTTGAACTGAGTGTAGTATAATTTAGCTTAGTATCACTGCACATCCAAGAAACGGAAAAGATTAGGTACAAATGAAATTCATGCTAATGCATCATAATGGTGTCAGGGGTGGACACATCAGCCCTGAAAAGTGATAGGTGCCCCCCAAAAAGTGTAAGTCACTTTTCGGAACTGATGCGTCAGCCCCTTGATGCTGTTCGAACCCATCAATACAAACTTCATTCATGCGTAATCCAAGCCCCCAAGAAAAGGCTCCAGAAACATGGAAAAATTCTAATTCCACAACATCAGGCTCAATTAAGCGAGCTCAATTGAGGCTTAGGCTCGGCTCATGATGAGCTGATATCAAGTAGGATTACTCAAAAGCTAAGTTTACAGAGAAAAGCGCTTACATGGCATATAAACGGCCATTAGGAAGAACAGCAAGTTTATGAAGATCTGAGTTAAGTTGAATAGGAAAGCTAAGGCGGCAAGTGACCCCACTCATGGTTAGAAAATATATGTTCTGTCCAGGATTTGGTGTCCAGGACACCAGGGGACGCCATTTGGTATATAAAATGCATATTCCATATTCCAACAATGTCGCCCATTTTATTACATATAACATCCCATAGTGTCCTGGACATAACATTTATTACACTCCACCACATACACAGAAGACAAGATGAGAATGTTGAAATCCAAAACCCTAAATTTGGAGGAAATGTATTCATTTCATTTCATGCTCTCGAAAGAAGGGAGAGGAGATAGACTTCACAGCTTGGAGTAGGGCTGTCAAAGAGCTAAGATAGCTCGGCTTGTTACAAGCCAAGCCTGAGCTTTGATTCAAGCTCATTCATTAAGAGAGCCTAAGCCGAGCTTCACTAAGCTCACTAAAAGTTTGGTTTAGTTAATAATTATAATGTTCGAATAAAATACATTAGGCTAATGGACCATTAGGATGTTAGACCTTTTATTTTTTTCTCTGCTGAGCCAAGCCGAGATGACATTGAACTTACCTTCACAAGCCCGAACTAAGCCTGAGCTCAAAAACTCGAGCCACGAGCCTAAACCCAGCCTTCATCTGACAAGCCCAAGCCGAGTTCAGCTCGTTGACACCCTAGCTTGGAGTAGTGATCTTGAGTGTTCGAAAGCTGATATCATAGAGAGCTTTGTTGCTTAAAATTCTACAAAACTACATGTAATGTTTTTTATCAAAAAAATAGAAAATAGACTAAAAATGATTTTTTTCATAAAATATATCTCCTGATAAAAATGCCCTTGTGAAAGAAAAGCAAATCACAAATAATATAAACAAAAGAAAAAGGTAAATATAGACAATGCTTATGAATATGGAATTTTATAATTTCTAAACATATGGTAAATCAAACCATAACCAAATTGTTATAAAATATACATGAATAAGGCATACAATAGGATTCGATAGGATTTGGGGCGTCAACGAGCTCTGCCAAACTTGTCACACAATGTCCAAGCACAACAAGCCTAGGTCTGAGCTTGGCTAATCAAACTCAAGCTTACAAGTGTAACAATGATTTTTTGAATGACATGATATTTTAATACATATAACACATACAAAAGCAGCTTTACAAATATTAATTTATTTTCTGTTATTTATTTGTAATAAATAGGATAATGACAAGAAAGGATAAAATTAGAAATGAATCCATTCATGTGAGTTTAAGGGTAACACCAATGGGTGATAAAATGACAGAAAGTTGATTGAGATGATTTGGACATGTGCAACGAAGACCAATGACCGCATCAGTGAGGCGGAGTGAGACAATACAAGTTGAAGGTACTAGAAAGACTAAATGAATGCCAAAATTAACCTGGGTGGAGCCAGTAAGGAAGAACATGACAGCTTGTAATTTAACGGCAGATATAGCCCTAAATAGAGCAAAATGGTAGAACAGGATTCATGTAGTTGACCCCAAATAGTTGAGATAAAGTTGTTTGTTGTTGTTGTTGTTGTATTTATTTATAATAGATCAAATCAATTCGTTTTTATAAAGTACAATGAAATGAACAATGTGATACCTTAAATAAATAAATACATATCTTTATTTTTTTTCTATATGTTGAAATGAGTAATAAGATGTCTTACACAAATAAAAATGTCTTGTATTATTATTATATATTTAATATTTAAATATATAATATGCTATGCTATATCTAAATAAATTATATACACAAATAAGACATTAATGAGATGAGCCTAGTGTAGCTAGGCTCAGCTAACTTAGCTAAACGAGTTCAATTAAAAACTCAAGTTTAGGCTGCGGTTATGGCAAGCTGAGATTTGAGCTTGGCTCATTGATAGCCCTACATAGGATAGAACAAAAATCAATAATCAAAATAATAGGAAATATGGGAGTGAACAAGAATTGGAGAAAACGGGTGTGGAATTGTATCTCTATAATTTCTTACAAAATTCTAATTAATGGATCTCTAAGAAATTAGATTATAGCATCTAGAAGATTAAGACGAGGCATATAAGTAACTAACAAACAAACCAAACCTGGTCCATACGTAACAAACCAGCCACTACCAACTGTTCACGGGATTGCTTGCATTTAAATTTTTTTTTTTTTTTTTTTTATTCTTCACATCAAATCCAATGTTAATTTTAATGAAACAAATGTTCTGTTCAGGACACCAGGGGACTTGACATAGAATAAAATAAAATGGGCAGGCCGAGGGTTAGATGAAATTTCAAATTCCCTCCTATTTTATTTCATATGACATCCCTAGACACCATCTAGACACCAAATCCTGGACAGAACATTTACTTCCTAATTTTAACCCTACATAGTCGAATTCTATGGGTTTAAACTCCACAAAAGTTAATTCCACAAGGTTAATCGCAATTCAATAAAACCTAACCTAACCTTAGTAAATACCTAGGTATCCATTCCTCAATGGTAGGATTGTGCATGGGCTGGGCCTTAGTAGGCTCGTGCTGGCCCATCATTACTTATAACAGGCTTGGGTTAGGGCCAGGCCTGAAAATCCTAGACATCAAGGCCGAGCTAGGGCTGTCAACTATCCGATTATTATCCGTGTCCGATTCGTGTTTGATCCGCTAATATTCTATTCGAATGAATCTATATCCGATTCGATTATCCGACTAAATATTCGAATTCATTGAAATTAATATATAATTAATATTTTTTTATAATGTTGTAGGACATATTGTGTAGAATACAACATAAGAATGCCATAACCTCAACCTTAACCCATTTTTCATCTCCCATTCCCAATTTGAATGAAATAAACCTCCCAGTAGCTAGTTCCTCATTTTTATTGATCTATCAATTGTCTTTCTATCTCTATAATTTCTAGGTCATTATTGTTTTTGTAAATATCCGAAAAATATTCGACTCCGATCCAATATTCAATTTAATAATTAAATTCAAATATGATTTGCCTATATCCGATTCGTATTCGATCCATTGACAGGCCTAGGCCAAGCTCAGCCCAACCTAATTTTACAGGCCAAGCTTAGCCCAACCTAATTTTTCAGGCCTCAGGCTGGCCGAAGACCCATTATGTAAATAAATAAACTAATAATTTTTAATAAATCTCTGTAAAGACTCATAATTTTAATACATAAACTAATAAATTAGAAAATCTATGCATATAAATAAGTATAAAGTCTCAGGCCTTGAGTTTTGGCCCTAGTCAGAGTTGACTGAAGCATGGCCAAGCTTAAGTCCAAGCTTAAACTCAAACCTGGGGCCCCTTCGGGCCATTTCTCAGGCTGGGCTGGGCCGGCCCTCTGCACAGCCCTACTCCATAGCTAAAAACAAAGTCAATCTCTTCAGAAAAAATTTCTAGAAAAGTTCACCGATAGAAAGAGAAGTTATTATCCAAGTTGGAAAAAGAAATTGTTTTTAAAATAGTGATATAGGTGATCCTATCTTTTGTCATGTCATGTCATGTCATGCTTTTTTTTCTATTGACAAAGGTAAAAAAATATATCGGGTTAAATGGAAAAGTTTTGAGAGAAGAAAGAAGATGATGACATGGGATCAGAGATCTCCATGCCTTAAAGTTAGCTTAAATTAAGTAAAATAGGCATAGAGAAGCAACTCAAATCCTGACCTCCCATGGGTCAAACTTCTAGAATCAATTTATTTCCCCTCAAAAGACTTCTTATACACTAATATGAAAAGAAAATTCATGGTGTTGGAAGATTATAATAATAGGTCAATATTTAATGC
This sequence comes from Platanus orientalis, assembly GCA_025762735.1. Classification (NCBI taxonomy): domain Eukaryota; kingdom Viridiplantae; phylum Streptophyta; class Magnoliopsida; order Proteales; family Platanaceae; genus Platanus; species Platanus orientalis. Next base: position 13,438 of record JAOXJP010237497.1, on the reverse strand, counting down.
AAAAAGGAATAAGATGTAATATCGGTAAAAGAAATAAAATAAATGTTTGGGTAAGTCCATTGATTGCCACTATCAAGGATTTCAAGTAAACAACAAATAAACTTTTCAGATAGATAAAATAGACCAAGATTAAAGAGAATGGAAATTAGACGAAATAGAAAGAACTCTTTCTCAAGAAACTTAGTCACATAAAAGAAATTTTGTTAGGTTGCACCACATAATTAAAACCAACCTATTGTCTACCTATCAACTCCCCATCCCCTCATAATTTAAACCATTCTCATAAACTACCTTGGAATATAGGTATTCCCCTAAAAAATAACACAATTTATATGGAGAGCTTGCAAGCACGTCTTTCAAGTAAGAGGCAATATAGTAATTTACCAGAAAAGAAAAGAAAAAAAAAGAAGAAGAAGAAGAAGAAGAAGGGAGCTTCTACTGGGGCAACTCCAAACTTGCTCTCCACACCCTCATCTCTTTAACCCCTCTTTTTTCTACATTGTTCTAACGATGGAAGAGAGAGGAGGGTGGGTGTAAAGAGAAGGGTTAAGAGTGTAATTTTAAACATGGGCATAGAATGAAATTTTGAAATAAATAAAATAAAATTTAAGGGGTGTGGAGAGCAATTTTGGAGTTGCCAATAGAAGTTCCCCCCAAAAAAAAGCAATATGACAAAAAGAAAAATTAATATAAAACCCTAATGCCCTCAATTTAATCAAGGAAATGAGACTAATTCAATTTCATCAAATGCCCAAAAGTAGACGATTTTGGTTTGCGTCAACACTTATTTTTTAAAGAAATAATTTAATGACTTAGTGAATTTCCTTGAATGATTAAAGAAATGGTTTAACATAGGAGGAATTGAGGAAATAAGCACAAAGAAGGCGTAAATATTATAGAACATATAGC
>JAOXJP010237487.1:0-23695 GCA_025762735.1 Platanus orientalis | reverse complement strand
GTCCGCCCCCTGACACCCAGCAGAGGTTAGCGGAGGCGGACATGGTCCTTTGTGCAAAAATCTTACAGTAGAAAGGTAACAAAAAATATTAAAATCATAGACATCTCTATATATCTATGTGTTCATATATATATATATATATTTTAATATTTTTTGTTACCTTTCTATATATATATATATATATATATATATATATATCTTATGAACATGTACTCTGAATTTAACAAATGCTGGAATTTTGAAGAATCCCCCTCAGTTGAATGGCTACTATCCCCATCTATAAATATCAGTAATCAAACTGGATTGTTTGGAAAAGAAAAAAGATCAAATGGTTTAGTGATCTTTTTTTTCTTTTTGATTTTGTCATTCTAATCCTGACGACAGGTTTTGGGAAACAGGGTTTAATCCATTCTGCCCTGCTAAATGAATTTCTTTCTGGATTCCTAGAGTCTGGGACGCTGCACACACTGTGTGCAGCAGAGAAAACTTGAGCATCTGGTCATTAATTTTATGATTTTATACTTTATGCATCCCCTTTTAGATTAATCTCTTAAGCTTATGTTATGGACCGGTCATATTTTCTTTGGCACCTTGATCTTATCTTTAATGAAACTTTGGATCTACTGCATAATGATCATGTAACTGTGCTTTTCCACCTCCATAGGGATGAATATAATCAAAGTGCAGCTAACATACACGAAGATGCTAAGATTTACATGCAAAAACGGGAAAAATAGAAAACAGACAACTTTTGAGGCTTCCAAACTCTTGCTTGCGCATTTTTCTAAGCATATAGTATTTAAGATCACACATCAATGTTTGCAAACAGGTTTGTCACTCAAGCATGGTGATAACTTCGCTTAAGGCTAGACATGTTTCATGAAAAACATTAAATATCCTAGAAGTCTTTAGCAATCCATGTTCGCCAAGGCATGTCTGTTCGTTGGAGCAGAACATGCCAGTTTTAGCACAAAATGCCAATATCAACATCAGTCTCCTAAACTCCATGTTTAAACTTCGGTCCCCATGGTATAAATAGTAATGAAATCATTATGTAAACATTTAAATGAGATAAAACTACAGGAAGTGATGGAATAAGCACCAATATTGAAATAGGAATTACTACATAAGCAAGACAACCATCTACAGTGGTTTAAGAAAAAACCAATACTATTGTAATGTACATTGTCACACATATCTATAACACTAAAAGTTTGGAAATGATAGAAAACATTACATACTGAAGCAAACCATCCATAGAGAGTTAGAAATTATAAAGAAACATTTATACAATCCAAAGTACAAACATTGGTGAAAGTTATGAAAATAGTATAGAAACGAAGGAAATCTTAGATTAAACTAAAGTGTATATTAGAATTAACACCAACACATACCTAAGAATCATAAGCAAGACAACCATTTATAATGGTTTAAGAAAATTGATGTTGTTTAGGATATACATTGATGCCCATGTTTAGAAAATTCAGTGTTTTGAAATGATAAAAACACTACCTAATAATACAATACTTCCACATAAAGTTAGGATGTAATAAAAAATCCAAACTAGGGAAATGTGTTACTATCTAATTTATAAATTTGTAACTTCCAATGTCATACATAGTATATTATCTGTAACACTCCGTGTTGCATTTAAAGAACAAAACTGTAATTTTTCCTCATAAGGGTAAAATTATAATTTTACATGTTTTAGACAGACCTTAGAGTGGTTTAGGAACCTTTGGATTAAGTTATAAGTCTAGAACCCAAGCTCGAACTTGAACTTGTTGAGTTCAGGAGTTGTCCTAAGAGCGTAATTGGGATAACTTCTTGGATACATCTGTACCAATCCTGAGAGAATTTGATTACAAACCATACACTATTAGAAAGGTCTTCGAGTCTACTCTCCAATGCTTCAAACAGTTCATAATTTGGAGTCTTTTTAGAGAAAATTATTGTTGTTTTCTTGCAAGGTGTCTGTACTAAAAAAAATTTAGAAGATGGGTTATGACGTAACCCATGTGTAATTGGTTAAAATCATGAGGCATAGTCCTCAAGAAATTTTTCGGAGAGCTTGTAATCGGTTACGAATATGGTAATCGGTTACAAGTGTAATCGGTTATGATCCAAAAAGCTGAATTCTGAAACTTCCATTTTTATGCCATTTTTTACGTGGCTTTCACCCAATGGACCCCATACATGTAGGATCTCATCTTGGACGAGTTATAAATCCTCTAAGACCATATTTAGGTCATTTAAAAAAAAATAAATATTAGAGGGATTAGAGAGGTTGGGAGAAGAAGAATGAATTTTTTTCCTAATTTGGTAAGTTTCACTCCCAACTCTAAAAATATGCTAGAATAGATGTCTTTCTTCTTAGATCTAGCTTAAATGAGTATGAATTTCTGTTTCTCTATCTTAATTTATATGTTCTAACCATAAAATACTTTGTTCGCTCATAGAGGAAAAATGGATTGACAAGGGCAAGAGGGTTTTGAAGGAAATTCCATTTCAAGAGAGAAAAAGGTTTGAGTGAGTGGATATGCAATTTATACTCAATTTCTTTTCCTAAGATCTTAGATTTGATGTTTGTGAGTTATGTTTTGGTGGTTTTGTCTTTATTTCCTTTTGAGAATGTTGATTTCTTCGATATGGATCATAGTTCCTTGGTATGAGCATACTGGTTAGTATTTCCTTATTGGTTTCCATGATGTCCTTGGATTATGGAATTGTGTTTTATTATGAATGGAGCTTTATGAGATTTTGGGATGGTCTCTAACAGATGTCAAGGAGTTTAAGAACTTGATTTATATGGGTTATAGGGATTGTAAATGTTGTAGGGGTGAAGATTAAGTTTTCTCCTTTGATTTCCTTTGAGTTTCTTAATTCTTGCACTTTACATGTTTGATAAAATGTCTCTTACTGATTTTTCATATTATTTACATGCTTCTTGGATGCCTTTGGACTTCTTGCATGAACTTATTGTCTTCTTTGGTGAATTCCTTCAAATACATGTTGGGTTATAACAATTTGTGATACTCAATTGATTTCTATGTTAGGATCTTAGAATTCATGTGTAGTACTTTAGTATCATGTGGTAGCTTTTGAAGGCATGAACATGTTGTCTTTGGTATGGTTTGCTCCGCTATTTTCATGAATTATTTTACTTAAACTTCTACATGAGTTTTAAAGAACTTGAGATACTTGGTTTTTAACCTTTATAGAAATTGAAATAAAATTATTATACATTCATGAGCATCACATATGTCCATAGATTTGAGTCAAGTATTTTTACTTGTATGTTAGCATGTGGCCCATTTCATGTGATTTATTACTTCATTCTTTGGACTCTTCATAAGATAGGACATGTGAATATTTCAAATAACATACTTATGTAGTATCTACTTTACTTTACATGAGCATGGTTTGACTTTTGGCTTTGAGCATTAGGATATAATATGATACCCTACGTGGAAATATGCCATTTTGGGATCGGAGACCCCTAAGTGGGTTGGTCCTTGTGACCCTTATATGTACATGGTCATTATGACCCTGAAGATCCTTATATGGGTTGGCTCGACGTAGCCCTGTAGATCCCTATGCGGGTTTCCCTTCTTGGACTTAAAGACCTTTTTGTGGATTGACCCTTGTAGTTTATTATATGTATTCCTAGTCACCGCGTTTTATAAATGGTGCCATTAGGTACCCAATCACACCAAGTCACATAAATAAGTGAAGGTAGTGGTTCAATATATGTATGCCTAGTTATCGGACTTTATAAATGGTGTCATCAGGTACCTAATCACCAGGTAATTTTCAATAGGTGAAGACGGTCTTAATTGCCCAATATATGTTATATGATATGTTATTTCGGAGACCCTTATGCGGATTATATGATTTGTTTTGCCTAAGACCCTCACATGGGTTATATGTTGTGGTTTTGATGGAGATCTTTCGGGTTTCATTTACATTGGGTTTCATTATGTGATAAAGACCCTTTATGGGTCAACATGTGACATATAGTACTTGGCATGGGATATATAATACTTGACATGTACATATAATACTTATCATGTAGCATATAACATATGACATATGTAGGATTCAGTTTGGTTCACTTTGGACTCTTTTGTGATTATCTTGTGACATGTGCATGCTTGAATCATAGTAAAGATACATGTTTAGTAAATTTAATGTATTCTCATATTTACTTTGATTCTTTAGTATATCTTGATTCTTCCTATTTGCTATTGTGATTATCTTTGGCATTCTTTTGTATTGTATAAACTATCTATCCTCCCGTTAAACCCGTCAAGCTTACCCTAATTTGACAGGGATTACTACGAGTTGTTGAGGAAATGACAATGTGAGATATTTGATGGGCACCTAAGCCCAAAAACTTTTCTTTTAATTTACTCTTTTTTTGGACATTGGACTTGAGACATTTATTTATTTCAACTTGGACTTGTATTATTAGCTATTAGAGGCCCTATCATGGAGGTAGACTTTGATTTTCTTGACTAGCATTGATGGATATGGGTTTTTGTTTCCGTTCACTTACTTGAGACTATAACTGCTTTTATTATTCCGTTGCAATGTGATTGGTTAAATGATATTAGATAGATAAGCACAAAAAGGATAAGTGATTATATGAATGTGATGTGAATAGGTAAGAGGGTTAATGACATACTCTGAGCTTGTTGGTCTCTCTGCCATAAGAAACGGGTTCGGGACAGGTTATCACCATGTCACGGATCCGAACCCGGCCCATTACACTACTCGTGGATTTGGGTTGTGACATTATGAATGGTCGTATATGACTCTTGATGATGTAGGATATCTAAGAATTAGGCTCTTACAAGGGAACTATGATGGTAGAAGGCAAGAAACAAATTAAAGAAAGACAAAAACTCAAATTTTGAATTCAAAAATGTAATTAATAATTACAAGAAAACAATTCTTGAATTAAAGAAAAAAGAAGGAAATGTTAAACCAAGAAAAAAGAGTAAAACATATAAGTAATTTAAAATAAATTAAGAATTGAAATCTTTAATTAAAGAATAAGAGTTAATTAAGAAAATCAATTAATGAAATCAAGATTTTAAGTAAAAGATTACAAGAAATCAATTCTTGAATTAAAGAAAAGGAATTTAGGGTTTCTTGAATGAAAAATTGGGATAAATTACTTAGATGCTCAAGGGTTAGGGTATAGAAGTAAGATTAAAAGAAAACTAGGATTCTTAATTGGGTAAGATGTAAAAGATAGTAAGGTAATGCTTGCTAAAAATTTCCAGATTCAAGAATCAAAAGAAAAAAAGAAAAAAGGTTCCTTAAGGTTCTTGAATTTGAATCTTGCAAAATCTATTTAAGAATTGAGGAATACAACAAATATGCAAAATAGAGAGTAGAAGAAGATGATGAGAAGAAAAAATGAGAAGAGATTGGATTGTTGGGAAAGAAAGAAGAAGAAGAAAGAAGAGAGAGAGAGATAACTCACCTTTTCATGTGAGAGGTTATGGAAGAGTGAAACTAAGCTCCAACCATGAGCTTCAAAAATCTATTTCATTCCAAAGTTCCATCGTCTACAAGTTCTAGCTGATTGCCCTATTTAAAGCTTTATTTAATAAAATAACTAAAATACCCCCTTCTAAAGAGCTATACATATAACCCTATTACCCTTACAAAACAACCAAAAAAAAAAAAAAAAAAAACATATGAAGAAACTTCTAAAATTTACTCTAATCCCCCAATTGGCTTTATGCCTTATTACATCAAGTTCCCTCCCTCCAAAACTTAAAATTAAAATATTGAAAATAAAACCAAAAGTAAATGGGGGTAACAAACCTTCTTCTTCCAATTTCCCTTAAGCTTAGTCTCGTTCTTCTAAAGAGGGTATCTCCTCTTAAGCCAATGCATTGTTTCCACATCACTTGATATAGTTTAGAAGGGTTTTACTAATGGATTTAACATTCTGTAGGAGTAGGATTGAGGAAAAGCAGTTTTGGTTTATATTAGGGCAAGACTTCTCTCATACTCACACTCAGAACAACTGGATAAAATCCAACAACAATCCAATGTCAGAATCTTTTTTTGGTTGTTGTTATGATTCACTCAAAAACCTAATACTTCGAGTAATAGTTTCAAATCAAAGGACTCAACTGGTGGATGTTCTAAAGCTGTTGTAAAGCACAAATAAAAAGGGTTTTAAATTCAAGTTCAGAAATCAGCAGGGTTTTGATTCTAGAGGTGTCGCAAGTATCTAGAACCTTAGGTTTTGATGTCTTGGATGAAAATAGTCAAGGAAAGTTAAAATGTGACTGCCAAAACCTATAAGGGAAGATCTTCTTGGGTCTGAAATAATAATAATAACAATAGTAATAAAAATAAAATAGTAACGAAAAGGTTGGGGAAAATGGGTTGCAGGCTTGTGGGGGTTTCAAGAAAGGTTCTTGATGGAGTTTTAAGGTTCTTTAATGGCTGTCCAACAGAGAAAATAAAGAAGAAAGAAAAGAGAAAAAGAAATAAGGAAAAGAAGAAAAAGAAGAACAAGGGAAAGAGTTACTTGTGTAGAGTCTCACCACACATCATAGGAGTCTCACCTAGGTTCATGGACTCTCACCATGAAGTCTCAACCAGTCGCAGGCTGAGGAAGAAGAAGAACCAAGAGCTTCTTGTCTTCTTAAAAAAAAAATTTATTTCATTCCTTTTCAAATACATGTTGATCACTCTTTATAGGCTTCAAATAATATAAAAGAAATAAGTTTCTAAAATTAGAAAGTTGGACTCTTACTAGTAGCTGCCTAATAAGACTCCCTAAAAGAAACATAAGCCAAACAAACATCCAAAATGTGGCCTAGGATGAACTTGTCAACCAACACTTATTTGAATATAAAATATGTTGCCTAAAAGACCAAAAAAAAAAAAATCATAATGACCCCTATGTCCTAAACTCTATTAAAACATAAAATATTAGATAAAACAGTAAATAACCCAAATAAAGGACTCTAATACTAAACTAAAGACACCATGTGTTATGGAAAAGGTGACCCTCCATGTGTGGACCCCACCAAGTCATGTGTGGGTCCCAATTAGTTTTTGATGTTCACATCAAAGCTTAGTGAAGCTCGGCTCGGGTTCATTTAGGAAACGAGCTCAACTCAAGGCTTAAGTTTAACTTGGTGAGCTTTAAACAAGGTTTAAACTCGGCTCAATAGCTCATAACAAGCTAAGCCGAGCTAGCTCGGCTCATTGACAGCCCTACTCAAACCCTATCCTTCTCCTCCATAAAAGAGAATAAAACAAACTTGTCAAATGATAAATTTGCCCATTTGGTTGCCAAAATAGCCATCATGCACACAATGCAAGAAGGTAAGTACCCCTACCAATTTTTTGTTTTTGTTTTCACACATCTTGCATTTTTTTCTTGAAATCATTTTGTGTTCTTTAATTGCATTTTTTGTTAATCACTTGTACATTCAATGTTTTAATCATAAGATTTTATTTTCTTGAGTTCGGATGTTTTTACACCCATTTCTAGCAACAACAAAAAAAATGAAAATTTCAGTTAGGTTTCCAAGTGTTCCTATGCAACAACCATATGGATATGAACCCTTAGTCCCATATGATTGTCGCCTCACATTATGACAATTTTCAACTTAGCAATGTATGCTTGGTTGGTCATAACAACCGTATTGTTATGTTCGTCAATTGTATGGTTAAGCCTTTTTAAATAACCTAACCATGAACCTACAACTATACGTTGATTGAGTTATAAAATACATGGTTAGCGGATTGATTAGGTTGGGTTAGACCTTGAATTGTACTATATATAAATTAGATCCATCCAATCATGTTGATTTCTCATCGTATAAAAAAGAATTTAACTCACAAAAGGTAACGCTCTCCCACGTTAATAATCAATGTTCATAGTCATTATCTCCCATGATGATTATGTTTTAACCTCTCTTGGATTTATTGAGTTACTTTGGAGAATAGCTCAGGTAAGTCACTGACCCACCCTAATTTTTTTCTGATAAATAAGGTAATTTATTAAGGTAAAAGCCAAGATACAAAAAGCAGCCAAACAACATAAGGAATGTGCTAGCGAAAAGGAGAGACACCATACAAACGCCAATAGCCAACCTCCCAGACCTATAACTCAACTAACAAAAAAATCCCAATAAAAAATCCACTCTTGGAATGACATACTTAAGCTTGGGGATCAATAGGAAATCAATACATAAAGCTTAGAGATCACCGGCTCCACTAACTTGTGAAAATGAACTATTGCCCCTCCAAAAGTGTGGGTTTTGTTCCATCCACACAGACTAGCAAATGGCAAAAGGAATTAACTTCCACTCCTCTAACCCCATCTTGCCTATGCCTAAGAAGGATTGTTAAGGTTAGCATTCCATTAATGCCTTCATATTCTCAGGGACACTCATTAAACTTTGAACCTGGTTAAGGCATTATTCCATAAGGAGGTTGCCACAGGGCAGTGAATAATCAATTACTGCACAACACATACAACATCTATTTGGTGAGATGAAACCCTTGTGAATGAGGCTATCCAATGTGGGGACTTGGTCCCTCCACAACAGCCTAAAAAAGAAAGAGATTTTAGACGGAGCGAGAGAGTTCCAAATGAAATGGGTTAGGTAAGAGGGAGACTCACTTTATGCCAATGCTTCATAGAGAGACTCAATAGAGAATCCATGTGACTCATCCCACAACTAGATTATTTCATCCTCTGATTCACTATTGCCAAGGTTGCAGTTATCTAGGATTTCAATGAACTTGCCCATGTCTTCCACTTCTTAGTCATTAAGGTTTCTTATTTGTATATTTAGATAGAAAAATGATCTTGATCTAACCATGTGATCTTTCACGGTGTCATTTTTGTTTTCAGCAAGGCTGTAGAAACAAGGATACATCTTACATAAGGCCACCCTCAAGCACCATGGATCCAACCAAAATCTAACAATCTCCCCATTGTTCACCCTGAACCGAGTGAATCTCATAAAGGAATCAACCCCTTTGAAGATATTCTTCCACACTCCACATCTTACAGGCCCCATTGGACTCCTACTTATCCACCCATTCATCTCTTCCCCATACTTACTAGCAATAACTCTCTTCTAAATGGAATCTTTCTCTATACTGAATCTCCACAACCACTTTCCCAAATCACATTGGATTTGCGCAATCTTTGCCTTGTTAGAAAGGAAACTGAATAACCTATCTAACAATACCAAAATCAAGCCAAAAGGTCAATTTTGACCTTTGAAAAACTTGACTAAACATTTAAAAAATGGGATTACTTTTTTAAAAATCCAATAATTTTTTTTAGCATTATTGGCCTTATTACATGGACATATAAAATAAATGTTACCCCCTATAAGACCCTAAATAACCCTACATAACATGTATACTTGAATCGAGTCCTCTTATGTGGGGGTACATACATGAGCCTGCTAATATTGTCTGCATCATAGCTCAATAAGCTTATGGGCAAAAAAATCCTTAATCTCAGCTGCTCATTCTTTTTTGGGGATGAGAGAAATGAATGTTGCACTTAGACTTTTGCACCATTGATCCTTTGAGTTTAATGCATGCAATGATTCCATAACATTTCTACCCATGAAGTCCTAGCAAACCTCGAGGAATTTGATTGAAAAACCGTTAGGCCTGGAGTCTTATCGTCCTTCATGCTTTTAACACTATTGACACTTCTTTCTCCATGAATGGATGTTCCATCCATCCCTACTGATATTTTCCTATGATATCAAAGTCAACACCTTTCAATTTCGGCCACATAGGAAAGGGGTACGAATAAAGACAATTGTAAGACTCTTCTATGAAATCCCGAATCGTAGCTTCATCCATCATCCATTAATCATTAATCTTTAACTTTCCAATGGAATTCCTTATGTTTTTCAAGTTTGCCATCCTATGAAAAGATTGAGTATTCTTATCTCATTTTTGGGCCAACCACTATGATTTTCTATCTCTAAGAAATATCCTTGATGCAGTAAATTTCTTTAGGCTATTGTATTACTTCTTTATAAAAGGACCAAGTTCAAAAGCTGTAATTTTTATAGATTTTTTTAGAGTTCATTTAAGTGTAGGGTGTCAAGTCTAATAAGACAAAATAATGTCAAAATATGAGGGAGTTAGAGGTGCACGACTAGCCCTCTTTTAGCTTTCTTTTTATATTTAAAATTTGATTTTAAAGGAGCCCATAGGAGCTGGTTGTATATCACATATTTGAGGATTTTTGAACTCTTTTAAATAGTCAAAGTGGGCCCATATATAGCTGGTTGACAACCCCTATACTCCTCAAGATTTTGGAGAATTTTTGGGAGATTTTAAGGGCCCACAATTCCAAATCATTACCCCTATTTGTGTCAAGCTTAGGAGTCTTTCTAAAGTCAAAAGGTAGGGCCCATGTTTCTTAGTTGACACGTCTAAAGAGTTTAGAGTTTTTAGAGGATTCTTTTATTATCTTTTTTAGAAGTTATTTTGTTTAAGAAAATTTGTTTAAAGATTGAGTCCTAGGATATGGAAATTCTATTGAGATTAGAAATATTTTATTTCAATCATGTACAGCCTATTTATAGGCCAACGCTATCAATAAAAATTAGTGATTTGATGATGAAAATTTGAAGTATAATCGTGTGTGGTGGTGGTTGTGAGCCTACCAAAGGTTTCTCCTACTTTCTAAGGTAAAGTCGTAGACTCCCTTTTCATCTTCTTCCTCCCATGAGTAAGTACCTCTCTCATTATCTTTTCTATCTATTCTACTCTCATTCTTCTCTTTTGTCTTTTCTTTTCTTCCTCACGTGATCTTCTTCCACCTTTTTTCTCTTATTCTTTCCATTGTGCTGCATTAGTTTGCTATCAGAGCTTCAGATTATTACTTGGTTCCAGTCTAATTGAGTTCCTAAAAATCATGACACATATTTATATTTGTTGGGAGTCAAGTGATGATCATCTAATGAGTTTTGATGGTTGTTAAGAATTTTTTAAGACTTGTGATGAGGAGGAAGTGAAGTTTAAGCTTGATTAATTATGTGGTGGATGTCATATCATTTTTTTAGTAGAAAGATGAGTATATCTTAGTATTGATAAGATGGTGTGGCTTATCTTTGACACTAAATTTGAGTTTCTTATTCATAACTTGTATGAGTTTGAAGTTTAAAAGTCAAATAGGAGGTATTGAAAGTTTTATGATTACTTTCATGGTAAAATATTTGGCTAGGTAGAAAAGCGTATACAACTTATTAGATTCACCAAGGTTTATGATATGCAACAAGAGAATAAAGAAGATACGTCAATTAAAGACTCCTTTGCTCGTTAAGTTGAACCATCAATTGAAGACAAAGTTGAAGCCGAGAAAGAGGATAAGAAATAACCCAAGAAGAACAATGGATTGAAGCAAAACCTCCCAAGAAGTGCCAAGATTCCCAAGACTTTGTGATGAAGAATGGAAGAAGCAAAATTTGAGGCCAAATTGTTTCCCACCACAAAAGAGTGTTGCAGCCAATTTTTTTAGGCTATTGTATGTTCCTCTTCATAATAGGATCAAGTTCAAAAGCTATAAATTTTTTATTTTTTTAGAATTTATTTAAATGTAGGGAGTCAAGCCTAATATGGAAAAATAATGTCAAAATATTTGGAAATTAGAGGTGCATGACCAACCCTCTTTTAGGTTTCTTTTTATGTTTAAAATTTGAATTTAAAGGGGCCCACAAGAGCTGGTCGTGTAGCACATATTAGGGGATTTTTGGACTCTTTTAAAGAGTTAAAGTGGGTGCATATATAGCTGGTCGATGGTCCCTATTCTCCCCAAGATTTTGAAGATTTTTTAGGAGATTTTGAATGGCCCACAATGCTAAATCGTTACCCTTATTTATGTCAAGCTTAGAAGTCTTTCTAAAGTCAAAAGGTAGGGCCCATGTTGCCTAGTCGACATGCCTAAAAAGTTTAGAGTTTTTTAGGATTTTTTTTATAATCTTTTTAGAAGTTATTTTGTTTAGGAAAGTTTGTATAAAAATTGAGTCATCGAATATAAGAATTCTATTGAAATTATGAGTCTTTTATTTCAATTATGTACAACCTATTTATATGCCAATGCTATCAATCTAAATTAGTGTTTTGATGATGAAAATTTGAAGTATGATAGTGTGTGGTGGTGGTTGCAAGCCAACCAAATTTTCTACCTACTTTACAGGGTGAAGTCGTAGATCCCCTTTCATCTTCTTCCTCCCACAAGTACATACCTCTCTCCTTATCTTTTCTATCTATTCTACTTTCTTTCTTCTAGATTTTCTTTTCTTTCCCACATGATCTTCTTCCACTTTTCTTCTCTTATTCTTTCCATTGTGTTGTATCACTCCTACATTCTTAATGTGAATACACAAAATCCTCCAAGAAATTACAAAGTTTTAAGTAGTTTGTAATTTCTTTTAAGATGAATAAATCAATTCAATTATATGATCAGAATACACAAAGCATGCTCACACACACCACCTTAGTAGGTCAAACTAGATAAATCTCACACACTATTAAGTGTAGGAGGAAGTGCAATAAGCCTTTAGGGTGAAAACTAGCTTTGCCTAATTATCTAAAATTAGTCCAACAATGTTGTTGCATGGGTGAGATATTTTTTAGTATAATAGGAGGTGGAGATATAAATCACATTCAAAGTGACTAGATACTATACTTTGGGATGACGGATGGCCATAATGAAGAAAGTTCTAACCATTGAACTAGTCTAAAGGGAATTTCACAATACTGTTGCATGGTGAGAAATAAACCTTCAAGATTAGTTAGTTTTAAGGCTAAGAGTTTACACTCTAGAGAAACGAGTCTGTGAGCCCCAATCAAACTGATTCTCTTACGTTTAACCACTTGTATATAAACAAGATAGCCAAAGGCTAAAGCATACTAAAATAGGTAACCACAAAAGCGAATAGTGTAGGGTATTTACCTTCCCTAATTCATAACTGAGCCACTTACCCAAGAATCTTGAAAATTGGCTCATTCATTATGGAGTATGATATTTCAAAACCTCATTCTCAAAACTCAAAACCTTTTTTTTTTTTTTTTTTGAAATCAATTGCCAACCCCATTATAGAAAGAGTTGGTGGTGACTAAGTCAATGTGGGTTGATTTCACGATTGCTGAATCTTTTTTCATAGGGACCCACTCATTATACAAAATTCGATGTCTATATCAACCATACTGTCAGCCATCACAACTATAATGAAAATTCATGTAGGCTAAAAGGGAATGATTCATGGAATATTGTGATAATTTTCTTGACATTTTTAGTCCTAAAACATAAGGTATGTGAGTTTTTTGGTTTTAAAAAAATCACCCTAGAAAAAAAATCAATTTAGGGTTTTGTTTGAGGTTTGGTTCTAGTTGGAGGTTAGTATTGTTTGATTTGTTTCTTTCATGTGAACATATAAATCTAGCCTTGTACAATTTGGCGAAGCAATGAAGGGTTGGCAGTGATTTCTCTACAACATGATCACCAACCCCTTTGGATTTCTCATTTGTTTTGTATTTTTTTAATATAGCCATGAAATGAGATCAATGTATGTAAGTATGATCCATTGATTTGGTGTGATTTGGGATATTTGACTGATTGGTGGATGTGTGATCTCTATGGGTAGTTGGTACATACTCTAATGTGTGGATTTGAAGGTGTTCTTCAACCTAGTTTATTGAAGTAATTTTTTAAAACTATAAGTTGTTCATTGTTATTTCCTTTTTGTGAGTGGTATCATGTTAGACACTAGTCATACTAAGACATTTTCTGTAGTTTTATAAGGTTTTAATGGTGTATCACATATGGTTATTTATAATGATAACTCTAGATTGTAGATTACTGCAGGAAATTTGAATGGGAATAATTATTTGGAGTGGCCTTAATTGTCCAAAATGTATATTGGTGGCTAAGGCAAATTGGGTTATATTAATGAGAGGAATACTTTTTTTTTTTTTGGTAAAATAATGAGAGGAATACTAAACTAGATCTTTTTGACATTATGGAGTGGTCTTTATTGGCTAAAATGTATATTGGCGGCTAAGGCAAGTTGGGTTATATTAATAAGAGGAATACTAAACTAGATCTTTTTGACATTATGGCCTATGATAAGTGTGAGGCAAAAAATCTTATTTTAAGTCCTAGCTACTCTATTTAATGTAATCACAAATTAGTAGAGGTTTTTATCCTTAAAACAACCAAGATGGATTCAACTACACAAACATACTTTGAAGCTAAGAATTTCTTTAGAGTATACCAATTGAATCATAATATAGCACATCTTCATCAAGGGAAGAAAATCTTATCTAGTCATTTTGTGACCTTAAGAAACATGTGGAAAAATCTTTTCAGGCTGATGTAGTAGCTTATAGAAAGAAACTTGAGAGAACTGCATCTTCAAGTTTTTGGCTAGACCGAACTCAAACTTGGAGATAGGATTCAAATCATAAGTAAAGATGTACCTTCCCTCTTCAATATAGGTAACCTCACATATTTAGCATGAAATAAAAAGAAGGCATAATGTCATGGAGCAATATAGTGGTGTAGACAACTCTGCATTGGTATCTTTTGCAATGTCTTAGAAAGGAGGAAAGTTGGAGTGAAAAAGCTTACTGAATTGATTCAAGGTCATAAAGATAAGTTATAGTTTACTCATTGTGGGATATCACATCGTACTCTAAAGAAAATTGTTGAGATTTAGTTGGACATTCAACAAATTCAACTGACACATCTACTCATGATGCATTATATTTTTTTTTCTTCTAAGAAGATAATAATAATTTCTATGGAGGAAATTGAGCTTCTTCAATGCAATAATTCTTAGTTAAATAATATTACTCTTCATGCATCCTCTTCTTCACTTACCTAATTCTAAAGTAATGATTTTGGGGGCATTCGACAATAAAGGGTATGCCATCTTTTTTTTCTTCTTCATATAATATTTGATTGGATAAGGAAAAGTTAGGATAGCTAAACGCACATTATATTTTATATCTAGTAAAGGGAAGGTTGATGTCCTACCCCATTTGTTCTTATCCTCTTTTCTTCATTTTTCTTAGTTTGTTACTAATTTTCTTCCAATTAGTTTTCTAATAAAAGATCCAAATTGTTGTTATTTTCATTCCCACATATTGCTTTTTTCAGGATTTGGATTCAAGGAGAACAATTAGTAGTGGTTATGAGGCTGATAGTCTTTACTAGAAAGAAGATTCACTAAGAGAGTGGGATGATGAAAAAGAGATAAATATATTTGATTATAACGAGAGATGAAGAGAGAGAGAGAGAGAGAGAGAGAGAGAAAGAGATGTTCGAAGTTTGCATTTTAATTTTGTTCCAAGTTTTTTACTATTTCAAGCACACCATTCCAGTAGCAGCAATAGTATCAGTAAAGCTAGTTAATCTGTTGGTATCACTTGATGACCATCTTTCTTTCTAGTCATTAAAATATTTGTTTCATAATTTGTCTTCTTCTGTGTCTACAATGGTTATGTATTGTAAAATGTGTCTATTATCTAAACATATTCAAAGTTCATATTTATTGAGTGATAATAAACATTTAATTCCTTTTTGTTATAATGTATTTTGGTGTTTGGAGAGTAAGTATTATTATTACATTTTTTTAATGATTTTACTCATTAGATTTAATTGTATCTAAAGAAATCAAAACAAAAATCTTACTCTTGTCTTTCAAATATTCATAAGATAGTATAAAATCAATGTGTTAAGTCCATCAAGTATTACATTCAAACAATGGGGGTGAATATATCCTTGCAAACTTGAAGCCCTATCTAACTATGAATTTTTTTTCCCGATAATTTATCTAACTATGAAATTGAATACCTATCTCTTGTGACTCAATAAAATGGAGCTATTAAAAGAAAGAATAGACATCTATCCAAAGCTGTAAGTGCTTTGCTTCTTAGCATGAATGCTTTTGGAACCTTCTGGTTGAAAGTACTTTTTATTGTTTCCAACCTCATCAATCACATATCATCTCATGTGTTGAGTTTCAATCTCTTGGACTCTTTGTCCTTGACATTTCTAGTTTCGTGCTTCATCCAAAGTCTTTAGGTATGTTTGTTATGTTCACGTACAGTGCAATGGTCATATTAAATTTGATTTGAAAGCAATTTTCTTGGGTTTCTGTCACACAAAAATGGTACAAGTGTTTCCAACCTAACATTAGCCAAAGATTTGTTTCCGTAGATATTTTCCTTTTTTGAATCCAACCTATTCTTTTCATCTAATCGAACATATCTTTAGAAGGGGAGTTGGTAATGAAGAGAGGTTGTGTCTTCCTTAACTTATTTTCATTCTTCCGTTTTTTTTTAATTTTATTTTATTCTAATTATGTAAATGAGAGTGAGAAGGAAAAGGATTTGTATGTACATACAAGGAGAAAAGGGAAATTATACTAGCTGATAATCCATCACCAAAGCCCATCAATCATGCAACTAAGACCAGTATAATGGAAATTGGAAATTGGGCCAATATATGAACGTAAGGCCCAAATAAGTGCTTAAAAAATATACGAACAATGAATTCAAAGTTAAGAATCTTGGATTTATTCTTAGAATTGAAGTACTTCTAGTTCAATAGAGGTGTGTTCATTTCATGGAAGTGATACATGCTTGATCTATTAACATAACCAAGGTTCTTAGGTGCTTAGCCAGCAAAAATTCCATTAAAAATAAAACATTATTTTAATGACCAGGTTAGGAGGCATTTGATTGATGTAGAAAAGTATTAATGGTTAATAGGGAAGTTGATTTACTTGTTATCGACTTGTTTAACTATAACATTTGCAACCAATCTAGTTATCTAATTTAAGCATTCACCAATGACAACTCATTGGGATGCTATATACAAAATTCTCATATATTTGATGTCAACATCAGGAGAAGACATGTTGTTTTCTTATCAATGATACAAGACAGTATGGAATATGCTATGTAGATTGGGTAGGTTAAGCTATTCATAGATTTACATTTGGGTATTGCACATTTGTTAATGGCACATGGTGATATGAAGAAGCAAAGTCCTACGATTTTGAATTGTAACTATAAGGCAGCAAGATCCATTGCTCATAATCAGTCTCGCATAATAGGACCAAGAACATTGAGGTAGATTGTCATTTTGTAAGAGAAATTTTGATATTTGGATTAATTTATACTCCATATATGACAAAAAAACAACAACGTGTAGATGTTTTGATTAAAAGTTGAAGCAAAAAATAACCTATGGAAAATTCTTGACAAGCTACACAAGGTTGATATTTATGCCCCAGTTTGAGGGGGAGTGTTGTAAGAGACATATTATATTTTAATACTTAACAACATCCATATGTACTTTCTTTTTCTGTTAAGAGTATTTTAGTCAACATGCCTAATGGAGTTTAAACTTATTGAAATAAAATGGAGTAAAGTCTATATAATTGAGCACTTTTTATTTTCCCTTGTTTCTTTTTCTTCTTCTTCCTCCCTTCTTCTACCTTATTCTCACTTTGTCAAACCTCAATCTATTAAATGTATTTATATTAAAGT
This sequence comes from Platanus orientalis, assembly GCA_025762735.1. Classification (NCBI taxonomy): domain Eukaryota; kingdom Viridiplantae; phylum Streptophyta; class Magnoliopsida; order Proteales; family Platanaceae; genus Platanus; species Platanus orientalis. Next base: position 6,100 of record JAOXJP010237487.1, on the reverse strand, counting down.
TTCATCTCAGGTTATGCAATACCTCACAAAATCAAAGAAGAAGAAGCACACTAACAAGGACCAAAGAAAGTAAAATTTACTTGTGTTAAGTCAAAACTATTTTCATGAATTATTACTTATCAATCATACTTAGGATTAGGAAACAACATAAAGCAATTTTTTTCCTTTGATGATAATGAAAATTTCATTAAAAGCATATCACTTCAAGGCTTAATCGGGAATTTGGGACATAAAACAATGCAATGTTACATTAAATGTAATATAAGAAATCATAAAAACTTACATGCAATATCCATTGGTACCAGAATACTTAAGTAGAGTTTTAGTGAATTCTGCCTCATCTGGACTGTCACATCCCTTCCCAACGCCTGCCATTAAATGCATATTAGAATAGAAGTATGAAGGTCCTACATGAAATTAGCATCTTAATTCACATTGTTTTTTTTTTTTTCTTTCTTTCTTTTATAAGATAATGGAGATCTAAATTCAAATTGTTCCAAAGATCCACAAAATGAGGAACCTAGACAAATAATTGATAACTAAGAATAAGATGATAAGAAGGGGGATAGTAAAGAATGTTAGCTATAAGTAGAGCAGACAATAGTTGACAGATAAACAATCTTGTGTCATAGATTCTAAGAGATGGATTTTCAACTTATTTTAGAAGTGCAATTTTTTTTTTTTTTTTGGTTGATAATGTACAGAGACAAATCAAAGCATGGATGCAAATATCAGAATCACATGTCCACCAACACTATTATTATGATAAATCTGAAATATTTTTCTCACATCATATACACATACCATTTATATGATTCGAATGAAGACTAATAGTAATTTATCTATCATATTAATGTTCAACAGACTTTTTTATTATCATACATAAAGCATAATTATATCTCTTCCAATGCTTTTATTAGTTAACAGATTTCAAGTTAAGCTCTCTCTCTCTCTCTCTCTCTCTCTCTCTCTCTCTCTCTCTCTCTCTCTCTCTCTCGCTCGCTCTCTCTCTCTCTCCTTGTTTCTATTTGCTAACTAAAGAAACCATAATATTTCTTTTTTCTATGCTTAAGAAGCTACTAATAATCAATAAATGGCTCCGATTTTGCACATAGATAGCTGAAGATAAACATAAAATAAACAAATAAACAAGGAAAATATTCTGGAATAAAATGAAGAAGTTGCAAATTAGGTTTTGGTGAAAGGTTTCATCAGCATGTTTGAACTTTTCCAATATGAGATAAAGCAAGACAATAGTGATGTATCACTTAACCTAAAGATAACAAAGGGTAGATGACTAAATGGGCAAGTGTTGTATGGACACGGATGTGGAAGTCGGAATAATATATAAATGCGAAACAATATGAATATGTATGTACATCCTATACCAAAGTTTGATATAGTCCAGTTGTGCCAGTTAATAATGCAAATGTCAAATGTAAGGATTTTTTTTTTTTTAATTTCTCAATAATATGAGGATCACATAGAGAATATCAGCCTAAGAGGAATCAATAGCGCCAATGAAATCATATATACTATAAAAAAATTAGGTTGTTTAAAGTTTAGGAGGCCTTGAGAAAGATGAATTCAAGGAAGGCCTTATGATCAAATGGTATTCTAGTTGAGGTTTGAAAAATGCATCGTAGCTTATGGCTTATCTGGGTTATTCAACATGTTCAATTAAACTAAGAAAATTTGACTGAAGGATGAACATCATGGTGTCTCTTTACTAGAACTAGGGAGAATCGTAGTAGTACCAGTTATCAATGCATCAATCTTATGAGCTATACAATGGGAATTTGAGAGAGAGTAATTGAGCATAGATTAAGACATGAAGCTAGAGTATCTGAGAAATTAAAATAGTTTAGATTTACATTAGAAAGATTGACAACTGAAGTTGTTTTCTTACTGAGGCAATTGATGAAAAAGTTTAAAGATAAGAAAGATCTTCACATGGTCTTTATTGACTTAGGGTATAAGACATAGAGAGATCATTTGAAGGGTTTTAGAAGAGTGACGGGTCTTATGTAGACACATTGACTTAACTAAGAATATATACAATAGAAATAACTAGTGTTAGAACAACTATGGGAGAGACATTAATAGAGCTTTTGATCACTAATATGTTTAAGCATTGAGCCTATATCTCTTTGCATTAATTACGAATGAGTTGACTACACATAAAGAGAAGGAGCTCCCATAACTCATGTTGATAGTTGATGATATAATTTTGATTGACGAGACTAGAGGTTTGTACATGCCAATTTAGGACCATGGAGGGAAGTTTTATGATCAAAAGGTATTAAGATAAGTTAGACTAAAAATAAAATATATGGTATGTAATATAAGTGCAATAGAATTAGAAACAAATGAGTTGTTAAAAGTGATAACCAAGGGTCCCAGAGTGATCAGCTTCATTTCTTGGTTCAAACATTCATAAGGAGGGAAAGATTAAAGAGAGTGGTGTGCTGAGAATTACAGCAAGATGGATGAAGTGTAGAGGTGCTTCAAAAGTGCTTTGTGATTGATGAGTACCATAAGAATTGAAGAAAATTTTTATAAGACAGCAAGAAGGCCAACCATGCTTATGGAGCAAAAACCAAAAACAACATATTAGTGGGTGTAATTGAGATGCAAGATAAAAAAAAAAAAGATAGAATAAGAAATTAGTGAATTTACAAGAACTTAGGGGTAGCACTAATAGGTGAGGAATTGAGGAAAAAAATCAACTGATCATGATTTAAGTCACGTGCAAAGAAGACCAACGATTGCACCCGTAAGAAAGAGGGAGATGTTGCAATTCAAGGCGTTAAAAGGAAACGTGGTAAGCCAAAGATGACATGGGTTGAAGTAGTGAGGGAAGCCAAGAATGGTTATGGTTTAGATTGAGTGGAATGGAGGAACAAGATTCTTGTCAGCAGAAAAATATGGTGCATGACATAAGTTTTAAGGTAAACAAAATAAGGATGAAAAAGTTTCATCCTTTGTTTCCTCTAAAATAGTCTTAAGTAGGGATTTGGTTGTGACACTAAAATCCCTACACTCATTCAAATTAACAATACATCACTTAAGAATTGGGTTTGCATTATCTCCACTCTAACAGGAGACATATCAAGCCATTACCACTCAATGCCTGACACAACTATCTAGGTAAATGCACATGGTCAGAAGAGGGTATTATAATAAATACACAACAAATAAGTACCTATGTGTTCAAATTACCCATTGTAAGCCATCGTATCATGTGTTGGGAAGGTGCAGGTGTGATATCTCTTTATTCAATTTCTTAATTTGATTCATAATAAAAAGTGTCAAAAATAGTGGAAGGTGACTCGTTGGTTTTCTCGGTCAAATTTGGCTTTTAAGCGTAAAAGAGGCCAGTAGCTTGGCATCCCATCTGAACATCTTGTCCCATAACATTCTTACATCATGGCAACCATTAACATTTGCAATATAGATAGACAAGAAGATAAACTTTTATTATGAAAAATATCACAAAAAATACTTTATGAATCACACGCACACGGCATGGGTGAAGAAGGGCTACCCTCCTATACTTCACAAATCATACCCACTGGCAAATGTATGGAGACAACTCGATTTGCAACCCTTTCGGCCCCAGGGACTTGACTGACCACATCGATACTCTTCTTCTTTCTTTCCTTTGACTAGTAACAAGTAGGAGGTCAATGAGTCGAGTTGAGCCGACCTTTGCTAGAACAGCTCAAGCTTGTCACAGACTCACAATAAGCTAAGGCTCGGCTCAGGTTCGGTTTGGCTTACCAAACTCAAATTTACTGTTTTTGGACCAAATCTTAAAGGTAAATAGCCATGACCTGTTCTTAAAAGCTAAAGATATAACTGGTTGAAACAGACCTAAAAAGCCATAAATCAAAGTCCCGGCCCCATCACTGTGTCAAAATCCAGCAAGTTAAAATCATTTAGTGGGATAATTAATCCATAAAAAGCCATTTGGATTTGGGATAATCAAGTCCTTCATGAGATCAGCTTTTAGCAAGCTGAGCCTAGCACAACTTGACTCAGGCTCACTTAGCTAAACAAGTTCAATAGGAGGCCTGGGCTCAGCTTTGAGAGCTTCAAACAAGGCACTAGCTCAGCTCATGACAAGCTCTCTTTGGCTGCCCCAGTTAATGAAAAACAAAAGAAAATTTATGTACTTTGAGACTAACCCAACAATTGGGCGTCATGGGTTCGAGTCACGGAAACAGCCTCTCTGTTTGCCAGGGGTACATCTGACCCTCCCCAAACCCCGCAGTGGTGGGAGCCTCATGCACTGGGACTGCCCAGTGCAAAAGGGTCATTGTCTTGGTGCAATGATAGTGACTCGGGCTGGCAGCATGAAAACGCAGTTCAAGTCTCATTAGCAGCCACTTTGTGCAAAAAAACCAAAGGTTAGGTCCGTCTCTGATTCAACCCTCCCAGCACCCCATAGTTAAGGGACCAGCACTAGATAATGACCTTTTAGTATTGAGTGCAAAACCAAGACCAAATGGATTAGATTCTCCAGCAAGAGTTGAGGTAGCATATAAACTTTTAGCATTGTTTTCCTTCTTTCTTTATCTTCTTCTTTCTTTTTTTCTCAAAAGAGAAAAATCAGTGAGTTTGAAAACAATCAACAACAGAACATTACAACACATAAATTCAAATATGATAAGCTGCAAGGAAAGCATTAACAAAAAATGATGAACTAAGCTTACGATGGCATCGAAGAAATTAAACAAGTTCAATCTAACAAACAGATATCATGAGACTGCAAAAAGGATATTAGTCTCACCGTGTAATACTATGAAGGGGATAGAATATGAAATCCTAATGAACATGAAGCCAAAGATGAAGATGGAGAAGATCAATTGTGTTGGAGTAGCCATTGATGTTGCAGGAATGAAGGTTTGATTTGCTAGATTTTGAATGATCGTGCATAAATCTAGTATTAAAGAAGCTCTGGAGGTTTCCTTTAAAAAAGAAAGCAGCAGCCAGAGATAAGAAGACATGCACACGTCCCTGGGATGATTTAACCAATTAGAAGTTGGAGAGTGGAGTTGGGGTGTTAGTTAGGCCTACAGGCCTTTTCTGCATGCAATGAATAAAAACAGAATTCCTGGGAACCGGTAGCTTAAAGCCTTAAAACAGTTTAATCCCACCTTGCACCTGGTTATGTCAAAACTGGCCTGTTGGATTTGACAAAACGGCTAGAGTGGCTGAATCAACCGGTTCTTAAACTTTATTTATTCATTTTTAAAGCATGATCTCATGTTGATACCCAAAAAAGGAACAAAAGAAAAAGAAAGAGAACATGTGCTAATTAATCATTGCCTGTTTGAATGGAGAGATATTGTTGGATCGTGTGATTACAAGCCCTCGATTAAAAAAAATCTATGATTGATGGAAGGGATCTGCTAGTCACACCTCAAATTTTACTGAACTTACCTCACGCTCACTCATTGATGATTTCACCTCATAAATTTTTGAACTCACCTCGTCCCTTTCCCATTATACCCTTTATCCCACACCTCCCCCATTTTTAACAAAGTAAAACCCAACTCTCACACCTCACGCATTCTTCGTCCCACAGTTCTCTCTCCCACGAACAGGATCACTGCCGAGCAGCTCTCCCCCTCCCTCATTCGCCGCCGAACGTGATTTTTCTGTCGCACCATCAATCTCCCTTCGATTCTTCGACTTCCTCTCCCTCTCCCTCACTTTTTCTTTCTCCCTCCCTCTGCATTTGACGTTCCTAACATTTCCTCTCAATCTCTCCCTCACCTTGCCTCTCAATATGGCTCGTACACGAGGTAGACGAGGTGGACGACCCCGCACGCGAGGTTAATGATCAGTTGCGACCATCCCAGGTAATTTTTTTTCTTTTTTTCTTTTTATAAAAAAATTGGATTGGGCACTCGGCCTATGGTTGCCGAGCACCCAAAAAAAAAACCAAAAAAAATAAATTAATAACACTTAAATAGTTTAAAAAATAAATTAAAAAAAAGTTTTTGAAAAAAAACATACATGATAACCTCTTTCTTCCGGTTTCTCTGCAACTTTCATGTTCTTAGTTTTCTCTTGAAATGCTTGATGTGCT
>JAOXJP010237477.1:0-23695 GCA_025762735.1 Platanus orientalis | reverse complement strand
GTATTGCACTCACATACAAGTTTGTTTTTCTATTTTGCTCTAACTAGACTGGGAAAAAATGAGGTGCAAACGAATTTCATGAGAACTGTGCAAATGGCACCAGGGTGTGGACCGAAAAGTGATAAATGCTCCCCAAAAAGTGTAAATCACTTTTCGGTACTGATGCGGCCCCTCTGGTGCCATTTGCACAGTTCTCACGAAATTCATTTGCACCTAATCCGAGCCCAGCTAGAATGGGTGCAAGTTATATCAGGGTCGGAGCATAGCTTGACAGGTCGAACCACGTTTTGTATGGGTTGGAGTGGTACTTGAATTTTGACTCAGCTTTGAGTTTGGACTGGGTTCAAACTAAGAAATTTATGACCAACGAATCTTCGCTGTGGCATCTTAGTTTAAAGACACAAATAGTTCCACATCGATCTTGACCACATCACCCGCTAGTGAAATGGTTGATTCTCAGTCCAATAGCATTTCACCATGCGGCAAACTAAAGATCGACCTCTTTTACGGGGATAAATTAAAAATTTATAATTGGGCCGACTAGTATCACAAGGGAAAAAGTGCAATACATGGTGGACCATGAGGTGCAGTGCAGTAGCGAATTGGACATGTGGCAAATCAAGAGCCCCCTTATCAGGTGAAAGCCTAGATCATTTACATCATCCCTCCATGTGGCTGAAATAGATGCTACCATGCAAAGAAATATGATCCACTTATAAAATCATTTTCATATCCAGCCAGGCCCAAGCTTGACCTTTAGATACTTAGCTAGCTGAATTAGGGCTCAAAGGCTTGAGATGAGTTTGGGCCTCGGCCAGCCCCAAATCCATAGTAAGAAAGATTGGGCTGGGCTATACATGTTGTTATTGAATGTTATGAAAGCATGAGCCCATTGAGTATCACAAACCTCCACTCTATTTGTATCTCTCATTTTTATTTTTATTTTGGTAAAAGAAAATTTCATTAGATACTTGAATATTGATTACAATTTTGATATCATCATCTACGGCCCATTATAATAAATTCGGTGGATTATTCTCCGATAACTATTTGGATAATTAAGCCCAAACATTGTTATGATATGTGCAGCCTTTTTTAGGTTCCTACTAATATAAGATAAACTAAAAGCTTTGCAGTCCTCTACACATGCTCTAATTTCTCTTTTAACTAAATTGTATCTCTCATTTAATATCAAAGACTTGCAAGAAGTTAAGCAAAGCTACTCTCTACTGATAAAAAAGGTTCCTTATAGAGAAGACCTTGCAAACATACCACTTCCAAAATAAATATCGACACTACAGATAAGCTAGGATGGAGAGGGACCTTTTCATTCATTTGGGAAAGCTAAGAATAAAGGGAAATCCCCCCATAGATATAAAGAACATCATTTGATCCTAACAATGGTGGTATTGATGGACCCGTTCTCCATTTGAGTTCAAGCATTCTTCAATGCATCGATGAACGTCACTGCCGTGTCTTTTCTCAGGGTTAAGTAGATGATACAGAGGATGTAGATGTCCATGAGAGGAAACACCCCGACCTCGATGAATAAATTGGCAACTTTTAGAAGACTGTTATGAATCAGCCAATGGATGAAGCCTGTGCTCGAGTAATAGATGTTGATTCCTATAATACATAAGCCCAGAGCCCATGAGATCACTCTGATCTACAAATATAATCCAAAACAAATCAAATTGAGTAACCTTCAAGAATACTAGCAATTTATAATGAGTAAAACGCACATATATAGAAGGAGTTCTTGTGCTGCCCCTTCTTAGAAGTACTGCTGCTGAACTTGAGAAGTGGGATGAGAACAAATGGAAGCTCGAAGAACAAGATCATCTATAACATCCATTACAACAATTTTAATAAATAAACTAGATAAGTAATACTGCTTTGTTAAACAAGATGACTTACGAACTGAGGCAATGATGATTAGTTGGCCAGCTACAGAAGAGCCACCAATGATGGAGACAATTAGGCTGAGTGTAATTGCGCTGCACTGAGTCATCAAGTTCCTCACCCATTTCTTCATCTAAAGGCCCAAGAATCCCTACTTAGTTTTTACCAAGGAAGAGCTTAAATTATATTAGATCACAATGAAGCAAGATAGGTAATAAAATAAACTATGAACAACTAGTTAAGCCTTACAAGCAGTCACAACCTGCATGATATATTGCCCGACCTAAGTACCAGTAATGGTGGAACTTTGCCCTGAAGCTAGTAATGCAATGGCATAAATGGTTGAACTCGATCTTCCCAACACATTCTGCAAATAATTAAGTGGGAATTTGTTAAGATGTATTGCATTAAACAAATGATCAGTATGTTAACAAGCTCTTTACTATAGCACTGGTTTCAAACCTTGAGAAGGAAAGAAGCAGAATTAAGGGTGCTTTCATTGCATTGCTTGGAGTTCGATCTTAGGGGAGTGCTTGTCCATAAAATAGATGGTGCCAAATACGGAGACCACGACATCAATCAGAAATGTTATGAACAGTGCAATTCCTCTCTCGATCAAGAAGCATTTGCACACATCTTGAAAATGCAAGGAACGTCGTTCATTGTTTACAAAATAAGATTCATATTTTCAGTCTCTAAATATGCTTTTTTGGGTTAGCTTACATTGATCCCATGAACAGAGGCTAGAGTAGAGTGTAGAAAGAGATTGTTCATGTTGAGTAAGAAAGTTAAAAACTGAATGATCAAGCATTGAGGACACAACTAGGAACTTTGCTACTTTCTAATACGTGTTTTACTCCTTTTAAGCAAAATTAAAGAGTGAGCAAGCATCCTGAAGGTGCGAAACATGGGAATCATACAGCATTGATCCCATGGTATCATTTCCATTGAGCTTGTTGATGAACATCCCCTTCACTACCTCTGATGCAAGAGGTTTTACATAAAATAATTCTCCAAAGTAACACACCGCCATCACAAATACTAGAAGTGCAATCTACATTTCCACCTTCCGAACCTGGTAAAAGAAACGAGAATCGAAATAAATGAGCTTTGAGTAATTTACATTGCTTGATAGGAAGCAGATGGTGATAATTTTGGGTAAGGTGAAGTTTCCATTAAGGATGGCTTATAGATCTAATCATCAAGAGTCAATCTGTATTTAAGAAATAAAAAAGAAAAGAAAAGAAAAGATGGTATTACTTAACGAAAAAAAAGATGGTATTGATGAACATAAACATTGATGGTAAAGATTCAATGATAAATACATATGGTATTTATCTATTATATATTTACTAATTGAAACATTTTCATTCATCCCCTATAATTATAACCGAATAAACATAATTTGAGTGTATTATGTCATATTTGTCCATCACATTAACTATGACTAACACTTAGTAATGGGGTCTATCCATCATTAACAAATGACACTTCTTTAAAGAACATGAAGAAGATAATGTAATGAACTTTAGATGCTTTAAGTTATCAATTTTATTAATCCCTTTTTCTGGTATTAGCATTAAAGAATTTGAATAAGCATCACCATTAATGGGCCTAGGAAAACAAAAACACCAACAAAAAGTGGATTCCAATCCTACTGTTTACAATGACAAGTGGGCCAAGTCTCATTGAGTCCAAGACCATAGATATAGTAGAGTTTAGAAAGTTCAAACCTCACCAATTTTTGGATATATTTGACATAAAACAAAATTTTTAGTCATGATTTTTTGAAGTAATGTAAAAAGTGATAAAAAAAAAGGTTCATGTTTTCACTTAATACTAATGATTCAATTACGGGTCAACCCATCAGTGGGCAGTTAGTAGATTAGCAAAGGGCATTAGGCTTTGCTTGGCTAATAAGACAAACATGTGAGTATATATACATAACTTCGCCTATAAAAATTTACAGATGTTTGACAAGTGGACTTATATATAACTTTGTTGTGTTGACTACCATCTCTGTTTGAAGAAGAAGATAAAGTGATGAATAAGTACGAAGAGAGTAGACCATCGGGAATACCAGCTGTAATAACGACAACCTCTGCTATCAACTAGAGGCAATACTTCACGTACTTCGGGTATTCAACCATACATAACTCTGACAAGTGCATGCCTATGTAACCCAAAGCGGGGGAGGATGATGAATCAATATTTGGAGATTAAAATGAGGAGATAGGCTCTGAGGTTCGATATCATACCTGTGGTTACACCGAGATTGGATGCGAGGGACTGGATTATGAGAGCGAAGATCAATCTAAAGAAGATGACCCAGAGTACTTGACAAAGGTTAAACAAAGAAAATAAAAAATAAGAGGTTCCCTGTTAAGTTTCTTTCTTGAATGTATTAGAGAAAACTAAACCAGTTTGGTGTTTGAGCTTGTAACGTACTATAATGGAGATTTTTTTTTTTACCTCACATCATTGATTTTCTCTGGCTTGCAAATCGGTTTCCATTGCAAAAATAACTCCATTACAAGTTTAATTAAATTACAAAAGGAGAAGAGAATAATCCATGAGAGAGAGAGACTTACAATTTCCTAAGTCGAGATAAGACAAAGAGACTAGAAACCTGGGCCCACATAGGCCCAAAGCATTCTTAGGTTTCTATTCATCAAAAAGAAATACAACACATAGAAGGGGTTCAAGTAGTTAGTCTCAAACAATTTAGGAAACATTTATTAATACAAGGGGAAAAAGTAAGGGAAAATGGAGAAAGAAAGAGAACAATGGTGAAAGAGACCTTGTACTTAGAATCTTGTTCCACATTGAGTGATGCGATGTGTATGCTCCCTCCCCCCTTCCCAAGATGGAGGATCCCTTCCTATCTCCTCGTCTTATTGCTCCGGTTGGATCTCTATCTCCCTCCCACATATTCCTATCCTCCATACATTTCTTCTATTTATAAGTAGAAAATTTCAGCAGTGTAGTTTGTACAAGAAAACATGTTTAAGCATCAACACAGACTAGCAATCCATCCCTGATGAATGTAGGTTAGGTTTGATTCTATGAGATTTTGGCCATAGGAGTCATAAATTCTCACGTTTGAGCATCAATAAACGTCACTACCATGTTTTTCCTCAAGGTTAAGTAGATGACAGAGACAATGTGGATGGCCATGAGAGGAAACACGACAACCCGGATGAATACATTGGCAACTTTTGGAAGACTGTTGTGAATCAGCCAATAGACAAAGCTTGTGTGGTCAAGTAATAGATGTTGATTTCTATAATGCATAACCCCAGAACCCATGAGATCACTATGATCTACAAGCATAATCCAAAATAAATCGAATTGAGTAACTTGCAACCTTTAAGGAAACAACCAATTTATAATGGATAAAACTTTCGTAGAAGGAGTTCTTCTATGGACACATCTTGGGAGTACTGCTATTGAATTTGAGGACTGGGATGAGAACAAATGGAAGCTCAAAGGACAATATCATATATACCATTCATTACAACTGTTTTAATAATTAAACTAGATAAGTAATATTATTTTGTTAATTAAAATGGCTTACGAATTGAGGCAATGATGATTAGTTGGCCGGCTTCGGAAGAGCCGCCAATGATGAAGACAATTAGGCTGCGTGTACACCGAGTCATCAATTTCCTCACCCATTGCTTAATCTTAAGGTTCTTCCCAACACATTCGGCAAGTAATTTAGTGGGAACTTGTTAAGTTGTATTGCATTAAGAAAATGATCAGCATGGAACACTCTTTAATGTAGTAGAATTTCAAACCTTGAATAGGAAAGAAGCAAAATTAAGGGTGATATTGCTGCATTGTTTGGAGTCCTTAGGGGAGAGATTGTCCACAAAGTAGATGGTGTCAAATATAAAGACAACAGCGACATTGATAAATGCAAGGAACTACATTCAGTGTATACATACTAAGCTTCATATTTTCATTATCTAAATATACTTTTTTTGTTAGCTTATATTGATCCCATGAACAAATTGAGGTACTTTTGTTGAGAGGACTAGAGCAGAGTAGAGAAAGAGATTGTGCCTGTTGAGTAAGAAAGTTAAAAAATAAATGATCAAGCAATGAGGATGCAACTAGGAACTTTGCTGCTATCTAATATTTGTTTTGCTCCTATTAATAAAATTTAAAGAATGAGAAACCATCAAAAGGGTATGAAACATGTGAATTGTAAGGCATGACGAGGGCACTCAATATCATGATGGCATTGGGCATCTTTTCCGTTGAGCTTGGAGTTGAACATCCCCTTCACAACCTTTGATGTAGGAGGTTTTACATAACTCAATTCTCTAAAGTAATGCCCCACCATTTCCATCTTCGGAACCTAGCAAAATTGGGTATCAAAAGAAACGAACTTTGAGTAATTTTCTTTGTTTGATAATATTTGTGTAAGGTGTAGTTTTCATTAGAGATGGCTAATAGACCTAATCATCAAAAGTTAGTCCGTATTTAAGAAATTAAAAAGAAAAGAAAATATGATTGACGCAGAACACAAGCTCTTAATGGAACTAATGTAAACACTGGTTTTAACATAGCAACCTAGAAGTTTTTAATACTCAGGTCTTGGCCCTTTTCAAGGCATCACACAGGGAATGAATTTGGTATACATAAGGTCAGGAGTTAAGAAAGGTAAAAGAAGAGAAGTAAGACTACGTAAGTTCAGAGCAGTAGACTAACGAGATATAGGTCAATTACCTCTGTTTAGTAACAACAGAAATTTAAGATAAAAAATATGGAAAGATGGGGCAGATTTTAGGGTGACCAATAGCCCTAATAAAAGGACAGGTACATGCTGTATTCTTTAGGTCTTAAAGTGGGTTAACAAAGGGTTAATAGGGAACTTATCAAGGCTGGATAACAAGGAACAACAAAGGATTAAAGGACTAAAAAGGGTTGGGGTAAGATTTCTAAGGATATTCAAACAACAGGACTAAGGTATAGGTAACTTCAGATTTCAGATTGAAATCAGTCTTATCTTGTTCTCTGGTTCTGCCATAAGCTTTCATAGGTAGTGATTGACTTTATAAACCAGAAAACACGAGGGATTCAGTTCTAATGCTGTTGAAAGTCTAAACCTTGGGAGACAACTGATTCAACTTATAAGTAGAGATGGACAATCTGGTAAGAGTTGTCGCAATGAATAACATCCTGTGGGAATGGATTTTGTTTAAAGAAACAACAAGGGAATTATGGGAAATTCAAAACTCATTCAAGAAATATTCTTGAATAAGTTTACTGGAAAACCAGAAAACAACAGAGAACTAAAGGAGAAGAAGAAAGAAAGAAAGAAGAAAGAAAAAGAAGAAGAAGGTTAAACGTACCTGTGAGAAAATCCCTATCCCACAAGTCTTGGAAATCCCTACCAAGGTTTTAGGTTTGGTAAAAAACGTGAAGAAGAATACCCAAATCGTGGAGCAAAAGCTAGAGCTTTTTTTTTTCTTCATTATCATTATGTCATGAACAAAAGAAGACTCCCTATTTAAAGACTATAATAGATTAGGAAAAAGAAAATCCTAATTAACTAATAGACTCCTAATGTGGACAATATGACCCACTTTCTAAATCCAAAATTTAGAGCAAACATGGGCCTTTACATAGCTGTCGACCACACAAATTTGAATCTTTTAATACATTTGACTTAAAGACCCAAAAACAAAAACTATAATACCCCCTAAGTCCTAAACTCTATTAATTCATAAATCATTAACTAAAAAAAAAAAAAAAAAACACTCAAATAAAGGATTCTAACTAAACTAAAGACTCCAACAATTGTCTCCATGTGACCCCATGTGTGGACCCCACCATAACCCATGTGGGTCCCACATGGTCTTCAATGTCCTCATCAAACCCCTCTTGTTTGAAAAAACTTGACCTCGAGTTTTGTAAAGTGAAAGGATTAGCAACCTTGGGGAGATCAAACCACGTAACCATATGTCAGCTCCTCCCACAATTAGATTATGATGTAACCCGATCCTCTTGCCAATAGTCGATATTGGATAGACTTCATAGTATAGCACATATGTCTTCTGCTCAAGCTCATGAATTAATAATGGAGCCATAATGAGCTGTAAGTTGGCACTAATTTTCACATTATCTTCCTCCTCTAGTATGTCAAGAACCGGATTGACAATGTTTGGAAACACCAATGGCTCCTCAAATGGCTTATAACTAATCTGATCATAATCTCCTATAGCAAGATCATCTCCCTCAGCTTTAGACTAGTTTTCCACATCTCTGGCTCCTCTTCAAATTCTTGAATTACACTCTAAGCATTTTTTCCTTCTAAGGCTCAAATAAGGTTGATTCTAAAGATTCTTTTACTTCAGTTTTATCTGACGATTCTTGAATACATGGCACTACACCAGCTAGTTGGACTTGGAAGCGATAGTATACTCCCCAATCACGAATCCTCAGAAAGTTAGTATCCTTGTTGAAGGTAGTGTTCCTCTCATTCAACCATTTCTCTCCTTGTATCACTTGATGATCCTTTGAAATGAGTTCATACAAGTAACACTCAACACCCTCAATGTATTCTCCTCCTTGCTCAAACTGAATAATAAAGTTGTCATTCATGTGATAACAAAGTGACCCTAAAAGTCATGAAAGTCTCTTTGCCATATTATAAGAAATACAATTATCCTCATATTGGTCATTGTGTATGACCACAACACATTTTCCATAAGGGAAAGTAAAAGGATACATAACCGTGTAACCCATTAACATAACTTCAACTAGCTAAAGAATAACAACCACCTATAAAGTACCTTGATATTCCCAAAACAACCATGGAAATACTTGATGGAAAAAAAGATTTATGATAACTGGGAAGTACCTGAACATCAGTAGACTAAGGTATTGTAGATAAGCACTTAAAGCTAGTATTCCCAACAATAAACTTGCAACAGATTAAGAGAACACCAATGAATAACTACTCAACACCCTAGACCTTGTTGTAATCAGCTTCTTTAATAAAATATCTAATTAGAAAACAAATAACCAACATAATTTAGAATTGTATGAGGGGAGCAACACTTGAAGATATAATGGATTGAAAGAACTCTAGTGGTACTTCTTTTAATCAATAAAATACTCAGCAATAATGTAAAATTGATGTAACCAAGGTAGTAGTACCCAAGCAATAGCACTTTCCAAGAATAGGTCACGACGAAGAGTTTGCCATAAATTTGGGGCATTGTCATCTTCATCAGCCAAAGTCGAGGATTCACTGGTGTCCATGTTGACGTCCCATTGATCTTGAGGAAAAAATTGTACCACACTTTGTATGTACCGGAAATCATGTCTGTATGCCCTTTGACAGTGATAAAAGCGATCAATGAACATTGCCCATGAAGAAACGTGACAGGATGGTAAAGTTAAGTACCATTCAAAAGCATGTGAGTTTAGGGAGATCTGAAAAAGTCAGCCAATAAATCATGTGCTGTGGCTGGCAATCCAGTTTTTTGTAGGAAACAACTGATATGAAAATGCAGATCCCTGTCCCCTGTATATAGTGTGAGTGGGGGAAGTTCGTACTCTTCTAAAAATTGGGTAAGATATATCTCATGTCTGATATGTTGCCTTGTCTCACCGAATAGTCGAGAATTTAGCACTTGGGTAATGATTTGATCTGGGATGCCCTTAAATTCTTCATATGTCTGCTGTTGAAGAGGTTATCTTAGGGGATCAGTATTCCAAGGATCATAGGGTTCCACGACTGGCCTTATAAATTCATGAATGAACATTTCAATTAGATAGCCCCAAGAAGTTATGCTGTAGTGTTAAGTCCATATACCCGTCTAACGATGAACAGTCCAAGGAGAGTGAAAATAATCGTAATAACAGGTTGTCATTGTGTATTACCTCTCTACATAATATCATGAATTTAAACAAATGATGACACATGCATTGATAGTCTTCATTTGAGAATGTGACAAATAGCGAAACCTTAAAGCTAGGGGGAAATGCCTATAAATATACAACTTGATGACAAGGAATGGCTCGTCGCCTGAAGTTGGTTAACACATTCTAGAAGTATGTGTGTTTCCATGGGATCATAGGCAAATGAGTAATTCTTACAGAATGCAATGGTGGGTCTTGTATAAAATCTATTAATGTGATGGAGATATCACCGGTGTTATATCTATACAATACTATTGGGATAATTACCCCTTTAGAGTAGTCTTGGTATGTCAACCTATTGTGTAGCCAATCGATCACTATTGTTAACCCACATGACGTTGGTTCTAGTTGTGATCCTCTGGGTGGGCGAGGATTACCATTATGTATGATTGATGCCATGCTGCAAGTAACAGCTGGAGATTGAAGCAAATCTTCGAGCATAAACTCTTCCAATGTCATTAACATTCATGGGGATTGTGTCAACAAGTCGCTTTCATGAAGCAATGGTGGGGAGATCGTGGTTTTAATAACCTTCCCCTTTCTCTTGATTACTCCTTTCATGCAGAGTGGCCTATTCTGAACGCGTTTAGGAGGGTTATGTGTTTGTTGCATTCCCGCTTTGGTAGTTTGGAGTTTTTTCTTGCGTGTAGAATACAACCCAATCGTCTTCATCATCACTATCTTCTCCATTATCTTGAGGACTTACAAGTCGACCATATCTTCATCAATAAAAATAACGTTCGTGGTTGTGGCCCTCATGTTTGCATCCAGCTCCATGGTGTTCTTGTCAATTAACTCTTAAAGTTTGTCTTTAAACACAAAAAAATCTTGCAAGGTATGGCCCACAATATGATGATACTTGCAATATTTTAGGTCATTAATCGTATCAGCTTCTGTGGATCTCTTTGACTTGGGGGGTATGATATCCTGAGATTCGATTATTTGTTTTAAAAAACTCTCCAAATCATTAGGATGGAATGTATAAGCCTGCTCTCGCTGCTTCTTCATGCTTGGCCTTTTAGGAGGAGCTTTTTATTCTACTGACTTAATTGTCTCTACAATATGTTTGACTTTTAACTTGGTGGGCAGCTTTTAGTGCCTACCATAGTAGATTCCATCTTATTAACCATCGCTTTTCCTTTCCTCTCACGTTTGTATTCTAGCAGTCTCTTTTCTAGAGTGGATGCCTTGGATATTAAGTCATTGAACCCAGAGTACTTCTACGCCGTAAGATGGAGAGAGAGTTCAAAGACTATATTTTGGAAAGACATCTCGAGGAGTGTTTTAAGTGGAGGTGCATTCTCACAAGTGTAAGACATTCTTCCACCTATTGATAAAGTCCACCACTGACTCATTGTCTCGCTGATTTTCACTAAGTAATTCATATAATTTCACAGGCTTATAAGTGCCATGAAACTGTTATACGAATGCTCATTTCATTGAATCTCAATTTGAAATAGATTAAGATTTCAAATTTGAATACCATGTAAAAACAGTCCCATTTAGAGATTGGACAAACAATTTTAACAAGTCACCATGTTGGGTAATAGTGTCACATCGGGATTCAAAGTGAGTTGCTTGGGACATGTCATTCCATTAAATGTGTTGAAATGATGCTGGACAAACTTTGGTGGGAAGGGTACTGTGCCTACATGTGGAGGATATGGATTTCTAGTTGTGTATATGTTTCTAGTTTCCTGCTATTTGCATTCCTTGAGCATTTCAGTCATCATTGCCTGCATGTAATTAGGGTCCATCATGGGTGCAGCTGGATGTGCATATGGTCCCTATGGCATAAAAGGAGTATGTGCATATGCATTGTATCCATATGTCCAGGGAGGCATAGGTCCATATAATGGTGGCTCCTATTGATGATAAGCAGACTGGTGAGGTCCTTGTGGGTGTGGACCTTGTGGGAAACCTTGTGTGAATGGCCTTTGTGGAATGGGTGCAACACTTGTAGTTGGGGCAACCCTTGGCAAAGTGGCAAAGACATACTCTGGTGTGTAATGGGAGTATCCCCCTTGCGTTTGGCTAGGAATAATTGGTCTTCCCAATTATGCTGTTGTAGGATTATGATTTGGTGGGGCCGTGTCCTGTCTTTCGAATGTGAGTTACTCGATTATGGCTTTTAACTCAGCTATTGCGATGTCCTGAGCTACTAAGTGTTGATCTTGGCTTTCTACTTGGGCTCGCCATTCTACAGTTGTAACAAAGTCAGAGCGATACTCCCCGAGGTCTACATTTTCTATGTTTGTTGTGGGGTCGATTGACAAATCTTGGCCTCCTCTTGATCCTGTTATTATTGCTTTAGGCCCTTGTGAGGTGGATGTGATGTTGACTATTGTGATAGTCCTAAGTGTAGTGTGAGGACTATCCTCGTGCTAGAACATAATAGAAGAGGCTGCCAGGGCCCTTCTAGTGGTTAGCAGGTTTCTTGAGAGTGTTCTTGGTGTCCTGACACTTGCTACCAATTGACTTCTGGTCATCATGCCGGTGGAGTTGAAAGCTTGTGGTCGCAACCCAGAAGGACTTGGGGTGTTGGCAAGGGAGTTTTTCTTTTCCCCTACAAACATTACAGCTATTTGAGACTTATGAGTAGGCCTAAATATTTTACCCTTACCAACATAAGGTGTATAACCTGAGCTGCCTCTGGTGTAGGAAGGCAAGGAAGGGTTGGCCCTTTATAGATGTGCCCATGGTAGAATTGCTTTAATTTTCATACCCCCACCTCTGGTTGTATATAGGATAACTTACGTGCTCTGGCACTTTGCTTTTTAGCGATGTTTCTTTTCCACTTTTGCTCAGGGGATAATACCCTTCTTCTTTTTGATGTTTTACTTTCTTTAAGCCCCTTGAGTGGTTCAAACCTGGTTAACAACATCGAGTTCCTAAACTCTACTCTTACCTGATTGTGTTGTTGATTGTGATGCACATGCGGGATTTGGGTGGCCACATTGCCCAGTTGTAGTTCTTTTGGTAGAGTATAGCTTTCAATGGTCCTTGCTTTGGATTTCTTTTTCTTATTGCGTGAGCTTCTTTTAGGTCCAAGTGGCCTGAATGCCCCATTATGGTTGATGATTTGTTTTTCTATTCAACCCCTAAGCATAATGGGAACTCCTATGAGAGCAATGTGTACTGTAGTCAAATTTTGGCTTTTTGGTGGTGAATGGAGATTTTCATTTGCCCCTATGAATGTGCGTGAATGAGACTTTTCTTTGTGTTGATTGTGAGTGAATGTGAAACTTATTTGTTCATTTGCCACAGTGATATCGCGTGAATGTCATCGTTTTCAAGAGTACACATTCTTGCGTGAATGGGAAACTATATGCTCATTCGTGGGACATGTTTGCAACAAAAGGTTTGTGGGACAATCAAGGTCACTAACTTGTGTTTTCTCCTGGCGACTAGAGTTCATTAGTTGGAGATTGGTTTTAGACTTAAGTGTCCATGACTTTCCCCCTCTCCATGTGTGGAGGTGTCTGTGACAATGAATATTTTTCCGTGAATTAAGTTCATCAACTTCACTCGTCGGTTCAAATCCCGGTGAATGTGAATAGTCATTTTTATCTGTGCAATTTTTTTTTGTGGTGAATAGAATTCTAGGTTTTTTCTCGAATCAATAATCTATGCTTTTCCCGAGGCTTCAATGGCCTTTGTATGGGGGTTCAGCTCAGACTTAGGTATTCATTGTTTCTTTAAGTTGTTCAAAGTGATTTGGGGAATATAACCCCTTGGTTTACTTGGTTTAATGTCAAGTTTGCCCTCATCCCTAAACGTATCATCTTTAACAGAAATGGGCAATGTTGCCACTGCACGAGGGGAGACCAAAGCCTCAACCTCTGGTGAGGTTAGGGAGACCGAAGCCTTAACCCTTTGTTAGGAGACTAGAGCCTTAACCACAAACAACTTTTGGGAGACTAAAGCCTCAACCGTAGGTAATTTTTAGGAGACCAAAGCCTTAATCATAGGTAATTTTTGGGAGACCACAGCCTCAACCATATGGATAGATAGTGGTGGGGAGACTAAAGCCTTAACCCACTTTTTCGATGTGGCTATATGCCCTCGTGGTGAATCGGTAAAGGGTTCCATGGTTGTTACTCTAATGAGGTACCTATGAAAGAGGGAAACACCCATTAATACAATGGAACTTAAATAGAGATGAGAGGAAAGTAGAATCCCACCGGGCTGGTCAGAAATTTGTAACACCAAATTTCGAGTTGTGCATGAGGCGAAATTCGTTGAACAAATTACCTAGCCATTTTAGAGCTAGTTTATTATTTTTATAGGTGTGGACTAATACTCCAAGTCTAATGGACTTGTTGATTGCTGCTGTTTAACACAACAAACCTTTGATTAACTTTAAGTTTCTCAACTTGTATTAAAAGAAGTTGCATAAATATAAAGAAGAGAAGGAAAAGAAGAGAAGATAATAATCCTTTTATTTGATATAGGCGATTACAAACTTTACTAATACATTAGCAAATTTACCTAGCCATAGTTGATTCGTCATTAAGCTTCTTGTAATGTCTTCCTTGGAGAAATTGCAAAGGTATAATGGACTTGTTTTTTTCTTTCTCTTTTGGAAGAAATGTGAACTTGCGGACTTTCAAGGGGATGAGGTTTAGCTTGCCCTGGATTATGAAAGTGAGGTTTGCTTGAGGATTTATGCTAAGATGGGTCTTCCAAAACCTTTTTTTTTCTCGTGTAGCTTTGAGGTATTTATAGCAGTAAAAACGAGTTTGAGAAGAATCTTCGTTGAGGAAGAACTCTATTTCATTCATGACTTCTTTGTTGAAGTAGGATTCTTCAATCCTTATTCCACAGATATAGGTGATTCTTCTATGCAAGAATCTACCTACCTCAATCTTCTGGGTGGTTAGGAAACTCATAGGAGTCATGCCCATCCGAAATAACCACTTTGGAAGAGATAACATCGAATTTTAGTTTCTGATTTCTATGGTGCACTAACATGCATAGTGCATTCATGCACACTTTTGGTAGCGAAGGTAGGTATCTGCAAGCCTTTGACTTTGGGTGAATGAGATTGTGATTCTCTATTCGCCGAGACTAAGTGTGGTAAATGTTAGATTATCTATCCATTCATGTACACTTTAGGTTTCTACACCAGCTACAAACCTGTGCCTGGTCACGCCGTGACCTATCATAAACCCCATGATTGGTCACAAAATTCGCGACCCATGACATGACTCTTGTTTATGGGTCAAGAAATTTAGGCATTTTGGGAATTCTTTTCATTCAACCTCCACACATGTGGGAACTCGTCTAGAGCAACTCAAATCCTATTTAAATTTTATTTAGACCATTTTACCTCATTAGAATAAAGAGGGAAAGATTTAGAGAGGTTAGGGATGTTCTTAAGCTAAAAGAGGATGGTTCTTCTCCAATTGGGTAAGTTTCACTCCAAACTCCAAAAATCTTCAAGGTTAGATCATTTTCTTCCTAGATCTTCATGTTTTATCTAATTTACACTAGTTCTATATCATTTTATAGATGATAGAGAAAAAGAAAAGATTTTAGAGCTTAAGTAAGGAGGAAAACCAAGATTATGAATGGATATTCATTTTATTCACATTTTCCATTCTTAAGATCATAGATGTATGATTCCTACCTTATGTTTGCTAAGATTTATCGATTCTAATCTTTATGGAAATGGTTTGTGAGTGAATATGCATTTTATACACACATTTCCTTTCCTAGGTTCATAAAAATGTGATTCTACTCTATGTTTGCAAAGATTTATGGCTTAATCTCAATGAAAATTAGTTATGTGAGTTGGATATGTTGTTTATGCTCACTTTCCTTTCCTAGGATATTAGATTTGATGTTTGTGAGTTATGTTGTGGTGAATTCATCTCTATTTCCTTTTAAGAATGTTGATTTCTTGAAGATGGATCATGTTTCCTTGGTATGAGCATGTTGGTTAGTATTTTTTTGTTGGTTCCATGATGTTTTTGGGTTTTGGAGTTATGTTATTGTGAATTTAGCTTTATGGGATGATTTGTATGGTCTCTATCATATGTGAAGGAGTTTGGGAGCTTGCTTCATTTGTGTTAGAGATTGAAAGGTTTCTCATGGTGAAGATTAGGTTTCTCCTTTGACTTTTATTGAGTTCCTTAATTCTTGCACTCTACATGTTTGATAAAATGAATCTTATAGATTTTACATATTACTCACATGTTTCTTTGATGTCTTTTGATTCCTTGCATGAGCCTAATATCTTCTATGATAAATTCTTTCAAATATATGTTGGCTTATGACAATTTGTGATGCTCTATTGACTTACTATGTTAGTCCATTTCTCTCTTTGGTATGTTTCATTCGATTCATGTTATACTATGATAATTGTGCTAATTCTATTGATCCTCATGTGGTTATATTACTATTTACATCATGTGATATCTCTTAGTGGCATATGCATGTTATCATTAGCATGGTTTACTCCAGGATTTTTATGTGGTTCTTTACATGAATTTAAAAAAAATGATTTGGAATACTTGGTTTTTATCCTACATGAACTTTTTCATAAAATAGTTTAACATCCATTAGCATTCTTTATGCCTATGGGCCAAATACCTTCACTTATATATTGGTATTTGACCCATTCCATGTGATTTACCACTTCATTTTCTAGACTCTTCATGAGATAGATTATTTACATATTTTTACAAATGTTATACTTATGTAGTGACTACATTACTTTATAAAAACATGGGTTTAGTTTATTGCTTCTTTGACCTACATATTTGTTTGGCACCCGTGTCTTAGGGAATTTTAGAGGACTACCCTTCACTTGTAGGGCGGTGTGCGAGCACTCAAAGATATTTAGTCCCACTCGTAGGGTGGTATACGAGGACTTATGAACCCCACTTGTAGGACGGTATGTGAGCACTCAGAGATATTTAACCCCACTTGTAGGGTGGTATGTGAGGACTTATGAGCCCCACTTGTAGGGTAGTATGTGAGCACTCAGAGATATTAAGCGCCACTCATAGGGTGGTATGTGAGCACTCAAAAATATTTGTATGCCCCACTCGTAGGGCTGTATATGAGCACTCAGAGACTTGTGTGTCCCACCCTTAAAAAGGTGAGTTATTGGTCAAAGACTTTACATGGTTCATGTGATATGCTTTGTGGAAGACCTTTTATGGTTTATATATGATATGCTTTGTCAAAGACCTTTTATGGTTTTTATATGATATACTTTGTCGGAGACCTTTTATGGTTTATATATGTGATATGCTTTCCCAAAGACCTTTTATGGATTATATATGATATGCTTTGCCAGAGACGTTTCATGGTTTATAAATGTGACATGCTTTGCCGGAGACCTTTTATGGTTTATATATGATAAGATTTGTCAGAGACCTTTTATGGTTTTATATGTGATATGCTTTGCCGAAGACCCTTCATGGTTTATTTACGCTTAGATATGTTATATGATGAGACACTATTGTGATTTGCACATGACACATATATTACTTGGCATGAGACATCTAGCACTTTACATGTGACATATAGTACTTAGTATGTGACATATACCATGTAGCACATGCGTGATCTAACCTTATCTACTTTAAATATTCTTGTGATTATCTTATGACCTGTGTGTACTCGAATCATAGTAAGGATAAATGTCTAGTATATTTGATGTACTCTCATTCCCGCATTAATTCCTTATTTATCTTGATTATTTCTATTTGCTATTTTGATTATCTTTGGTCTCCTTTAGTATTGTATAAACTGTATACCCTCCTACTAAGCTCGTTAAGCTTACCCCAATTGACACTACCCACAGATGTGTATGCATACATGTTAGATTGCGCTTTAGGACGGGGAGGAGTTGATGGAGGGGGCTTCTAGGCCCAATGACGATACATTCTGTTTTAGTTTTTAGTTTGTGTATCAGAGATGTAGTACTTGTAGTACTTTGTTTATTTGAGCTTGACCCCTTTATGGGCAAGGATATTGTATATACCACGTGGGCAGGTTTAGGCCTTTTATTTTGGATGGTTATTAGATACTATCGGATGGTCATGATATTATTTCTATTTCTATTATACATGATTTTAATTTTTCATTGATATCATTATTCTGCTGCAATGTGATAATTAAATGGAATTGAATGGTTGTGAAATTAGTAGGTTAGCCTATTTGTATGTGAAATGATGTGATTAAGTAAGAGGGTTGATGACCCTTTCCGAGCTCGTTGGCCTCTTTGCTATGAGAAACAGATTTGTAGCGGGTCATTCCCATGTCATGGATCCGAACCCGGCCCACTTCACGGCCTGCGGATTATGGTTGTGACAAAACCAGTGAGCTCGATAACATCTTTACAGTATGCTCTTGATAATAAAAAAAGGTATAGAAGTAGCCCACTCTATTGAAGAGATTTCACTGATGAAAATAGAATCCATCAAGAAAAAGTTGAACAATATGCTCTAGTGGCTTTAGAGCATCAAAACAACAAACAACCTAAGTAGTTCAAATTTGCACTTCCTTCTTTAGACTTAGGAGCAATAGCAACACAACAGAGATATATGGACAGCTACTACTTGTCTATGGAGATCCCTTATCAGTAGCAATATGCACTCATAAAATATCAAATACTTGGATAATGAACTCTGAATATAAATCCCAATGAATCCAACTAAATAGGAACTAGTTGGAAACCTGGTTTTGATACCAAAATTGATGCAACACACAAACTCTTAATGAAGCTAATTTAAACACTGGTTTTAACAGGGCAACATAGAAGTTTTTAATACTCAGGTCTCTACCCTTTTCAAGGCATTGTGCAGGGAATGAATTTGGTATACATAAGGTCAGGAGTTAAGAAAGGTAAAGAAAGAGAAGTAAGACTAGGTGAGTTCAGAGCAGTAGACTAACGAGATATAGGTCAATTAACTCTGTTTAGTAACAACAGAAATTTAAGATAAAAAATATGGAAAGATGGGGCAGATTTTAGGGTGACCAATAGCAGTAATAAGAGGACATGTATATGCAGTATTCTTTAGGTCTTAAAGTGGGGTAAACAGAGGGTTAATAAGGAACTTATCAAGGCTAAATAACGAGGAACAACAAAGGATTCAAAGAGTTAAACATGGGCTGGTTATAACTCAAAAGGGACTAAAAAGGGTTGGGGTAAGATTTCTAAGGATATTCAAACAACAGGACTAGGGTATAGGTAACTTCAGATTTCAGATTGAAATCTGCCTTATGTTGTCCTCTTGTTCTGCCACAAATTTTCATAGGTAGTGATTGACTTTATAAACTAGAAAACACAAGAGGGATTCAGTTCTAATGCTGTTGAAAGTCTAAACTTTGGGAGACAACGGATTCAACTTATAAAGTAGAGAGGGACAATCTGGTTAAAGTTGTCGTAATGGATAACACCCAGTGGAAATGGATTTTGTTTAAAGAAACAACAAGGGAATTATGGAAAAAGGGGTTGTAGTTCTAGGAAATTCAAAACTCATTCAAGAAATATTCTTGAACAAGTTTACTAGAAAACCAAAAAACAACAAAGGATTAAAGGAGAAGAAGAAAGAAAGAAAGAAGAAAGAGAAATAAGAAGAAGGTTAAACGTACCTGTGAGAAAATCCCTGTCCCACGAGCCTTGGAAATCCCTACCAAGGTTTTAGGTTTGATAAAAAACATGAAGAAGAACACCCAAATTGTGGAGCAAAAGCCAAAACTTTTTTTTATTCATTATCATTGTGTCGTGAATGAAAGAAGATTCCCTATTTAAATACTATAATAGAAAAGGAAAAAAGAATGTCCTAAACCTAACTAATAGACTCCTAACATTGGCTATTATAACCCACTTTCCAAATCCAAAAATTAGAGCAAACATGGGCCTTTACATAGTTATCGACCACACATATTTAAATCTTTTACTACATTGACTTAAGGACCAAAAAATAAAAACTATAATACCCCCTAAGTCCTCAACTCTATTAATTCATAAATCATTAAATAAAACAATAAAAACACTCAAATAAAGGACTCTAACTAAACTAAAGACTCCAAAAATTGTCTCCATGTGTTCCTCCATGTGCCCCCATGTGTGGGTCCCACTATAACCCATGTGTGGGTCCCACATGGTCTTTAGTGTCCTCATCAATGATACTGAAGAACATAAACATTGATGGTAAAGCTTAATTGATAAATACGTATGGTATTTATCTATTATTTATTTACTAAAACATTCTCTTTCAACCCTTATAATTATAATTGGATATACATAATTTGAGTGTATTATGACGAAACCTTAGTAATTAATGGGGTTTATCCATCATTAATAAATGATTTTTTATTAAAGAACATGAAAGGGATAATCTAATGAAATTTAGATGCTTCAAGTTTTTGATTTATTAATCCTTTTATTTTGGTATGAGCATTTAAGAATTTGAATCATGCATCACCATTAATCGGTTTAGGAAAAACATGTATCTCCATGAATCCGCTTAGGAAACAAAAACACCAGCAAAACATGTGTTCCAATATGATAGTTTCTATCAATTGGGTCAAGTCTCAATGAATCCAGTACCATTGATACGGTAGAGTTTAAAAAGTTTAAACCTCACCAATTTTCTAATATATTTGATATAATATAAGAATCGTCGTCATGATTATTTAAATAAATGTAAAAATAATAAAAAGGTTCATGTTAAAACAATACTCATCACTTAATTCAATCACTGGTCAACCCATTAGTGGGTAGTTAATGATGAGCAAAGGGCATTAGGATTTGTTTGGCTAATAAGAAAAACATGTGAGTATAGAAAACATTCCCTAAAAAACTCTGCAGACAAATTAGACAAGTGGAGTACCATCTTTATTTCGAATTCAAAAGATTACCCTACATCTTTGTAGACTTCAAAGCAGTAGTGTGTTCAAACTAGCAAAGAGAACTCCGGCCCATACTGGGATGTGGAAGAGTATACTAAGTGCAAAGGCTGTTTGAATAATTGATTTAGTAAAAATAAAGAAATTAGAAAACCCATATACAAATTTGTCATCTTGGGGAGATGTAATGTGTGAAGTTTGATTTGGGTTAGCATCAAGATTTTTCAACTTGAAATCTGACTAGGATACAACCCAAAGAGAAAAACCCGAATACAGAAAAAATTTGGGCGAAGGTGAGCAATGTTTTTATGTACCGGACAGGAACCAAATCATATCTGCATATGTATTAGGGTTTTTTGGGGATTTTATATGTTTCATCCTAGGGTTACAAGCGAAGGGGGGAGAGGTTTCAAAATTGTAAATCATCTTTAACGAGGTTTTCCAGATAGTTAAAGTTTTCTCTGTGGCTCTGTTTAGGGTTTTCCATGTAAATCTTGTGTTGTGTATGATTTCTGATTTCATTTTACTTGTTGATTTTATTGCATCCCATATCTTCTATAAAGAAGAAGGTAAAATGATCCTAACAACTAGTATCAAATGATCCTAACAATTAGTATCAGAGTGAGGTTTGGTTCGAATGGGAGTAATAGATGCAACAACAATGATGGAGGAACTCACACGGTTTAGTGTTAAAAAATTCAACGGTATGAACTTCGCTTTCTGAAAGATGCAAATAGAGGATTACCTCTACCAGAAGAATATCTATCAACCCCTTGGAGGAAAGAGAAAAAAGCCAACGACAATGACAAATGCAGACTGAGAAGTTTTGGATCGTAAATCCCTATGTATGATTCATCTTTCATTATCTTTGTCAGTAGCTTTTAACGTTTCTAATGAAAAAACTACATAAGACTTAATGTCAACCATTGTTGAATGTATGAAAAACCATCGGCTTCCAAAAAAGTGTTCTTGATGAAGAGATTGTTTAATATGAAAATGATGGAAGGCGAAACTATGGCTGAACACTTGAACGAGTTCAATACAGTTACCAACCAATTAACTTCAGTTAGAATCAATTTTGATAGTGAGGTTAGGGCCTTGTTGATTCTCTGATCTTTACCAGATAGTTGGGATGGTTTGATAATGGCTGTTAGTAATTCCTTGAGTTCCAGTCCCATGAAGTATGATGACGTGATGAGTGTGATTCTTAGTGAAGAAGTCCACCAAAAATCCACATACTTAGGAGAAACTTTAGGTAGTGCTTTGAATATGGAAGGAAGATGAAGAACAACTGACAAGAACCAGGATCGGGGTAGATCCATGTCAAGAGGCAAATTAAGATCTGAAAAATCTAGGGTGGAATGTTGGAATTATGGAAAGAAAGAGAACTTGAAAAAGGACTGTTGGGTTCCAAAGAAGAACAAGCATGATACCAACAATAAGGCTTCCATAAATATTGTTAAAGAAATTGAAGATGCATTAGTTCTAACTTTAGATAGAAAGTCAGAGTCATGAGTGATTGACTCAAGAGCGGCCTTCCATGTCACATCAAATAAAGAATATCTCAAGAACTATATGCAGAATGACATTGACAAAGTGCTTCTGAGAGATGATAAACCCTACAATATGGTGGAGAAGAGAGATGTTCTGATTAGTTTTCCAAATAGGGGTACATGGATGTTGAATGATGTGCGTTATGTATCCTATCTAAAAAGAAAATTGATTTCAGTTGGCTAGCTCACAAGTTCAGGTTAGAACATGGTTTTCACAGGAGATTCATAGAAAATCACAAAGGGTGCCTTGGTTGTAGCTTGCAGAAAGAAAGAAGGGACACTTTATCTAATAAGAAATACATCTATCTCTATTTTAGTTGCAACTTAGGATATGGATTCAGATATCTAGCATTGTAGGGCATAACACTTGAGCGAGAAGGAAATAGAGATTCTTCATTCAAGAGAGAAGTTTTCAGGTTTAAAGGCATTGGACCTAGAGTTTTGAGAATACTATGTTTATGGAAAACAAAAGAAAGTCAGCTTCCCTAAAGGTACAAGGAAAATCAAGTAGGAGAAGTTAGAACTAGTTTACATTGATTTATGGGGGCAAGATCATGTACGTTTTATTGGTGGTTCACATTATTTTGTTACCTTTATTGATGATTCAACTAGAAAATTATGGGTTTATTTTTTTAAGCATAAGTTTGACATGTTTGAGACCTTCAAGTAGTGGAGAGCTACTATTGAGAATGAAACCGATTGTAAACTCAAGTGCCTCAGGTCGGATAATGGAGATGAATATTATAGTAAATAACATGAAAATTACTATGTAAAGAATAAGATCATAAGAGAGAAAACAGTCCTAATACACCCCAACAGAATGGTGTGGCAAAATGAATGAACCAGATTATTGTGCAAAAGGGCTAGGAGCATGAGATTACATGCAAGACTGCATAAGTAATTTTGGGCAGATGCTGTCAACACAACAATATATTTATTGAATCGGGGACCTTTAGTACCTTTGGATGGTAGACTCCTAGAAGAAGCATGGACAAAAAAAAAAGTAAATCTTGAACACCTAAGAGTGTTTGGTTGTATGGATTATGTACATGTTTATGCAGATCAGTGGGCCAAGATAGATCCAAAATCTAAAATGTGTGTTTTTATTGGATACGAGTTAGAAGAATTTGGCTACTGGTGATGAGATGATGAAAACCGAAAAGCCATAAGGAGAAAAAATGTAGTATTCAATGATAAAGTATTGTATAAGGACAAGGCTAGTATTTCAAGCAAACAAAAAGAATTTATAGAGTTTGAGGAGATTTTTGATGATGATGTGTAGGTTGTGAATGAGAATGAAGCACTAAATATAGAATGACATGGGGATCAACAAAAATAAGAAGGTCATTGATGTGAGAAATCGCAAGTATACGAATCGCTCAAGTAATAAAGTGTAAGAGTTGAGTGTCGAACCCACGAGGATTGTT
>JAOXJP010237467.1:0-23696 GCA_025762735.1 Platanus orientalis | reverse complement strand
CAGTTATTCACTTTTTGTGGTGGTTCACTTTTTCCGCCCACGTGTCATTCGGCCCTGGTGCTTCAGTCTTACTAGTAAAACGGTTACAGGATATCCGCTTTAATCTAGTTGAGTTGATGCTACTCCAAGCAAACGTCCAAAGAAACTGAACCCTACTTGACTATTGGGGGTAGAGAGGTATGCGAACCCAAACACAGTAAAAGATTAGTAAGCTCTGGCAGGTGGGCCTTGTCAAGAAAAAATTGTATACCCAAAACAAACAGCGGACAGTACTAAAGCCTTAAGCCATTATCCTAGCAAAATAAGTACTTTAAAAGATTAACATCTTGGTCTGAATCTGAATCTAACTAGGACCAATAATACTTTAGACAATTGAATATAATTGACAAATTAAAATTAAAATAGAATTGCACCACGTGGGAATCAAACCCAAAAATCCAGTGGGAGTTGAACCCACAAATCTTCAGTCCAAATAATTGGGCTATAACAGTTGCCCACTGCATAGCTATACAAAATCTAATTATTTTGAAGAATGCCTACTTATGGTAATTCTAAGTTGACACGGAAAGTAGGCTTTAACTCAAAATACGGTTAAATACTATATGATGTTACATTTGGCTGACCATGTTGATGTAGACCATTGAAATCAGTGGGCGTCCTTGATAATTCGACCATCTGATCTGAAATCAGGAGGTTATAATCGTACAAAAAATGACAAGAAAAAAAAAAAAAAAGGACTACTGTAATCATGTGATCATGTTTGCACTTGGGTCAAACAACCCACTGCATCCCCTGCCGCGGTGGGGTGGTGCTTATGGAAGGAACGCAATTTCAGAATTTTTGAAGTGATGGAGCTTCCTCTGCAGAAGATTCAAGATGAGTTATTGGCCTTTTGAAAATTTGAATGGGTGTTGCTGTGTGGCTGTGTTTCTGCGGGGTAGTTTGTATCTCTCAAGCATTCTGCCCCTTCTCTTGTTCTGCTCTGTACTCAAAATGAAACTGCAGGACTAGGCTTGGGCCAGAAGTATTTGGCTCAACCATATACGGGCCAAGTACGACCCAATTATACAGGGAAGATCGATAGCCCTAGATGGTGATGATTATACTGTATACAATTTAAAGAACGAAGAAGAAACAGAGGTTATTAACTCACCGAACGATTCTGCATATCATCAAACATCGTCCAAGCACAGACAATTCCTACACTTCTCTCTTTCTAGCTAACAAATAATAAGCTTTTTGGATCACAAAGCACAAGAAAATACTAGCCCAATGGTATCCACCCAAGAGGGATGTGAACTTAATACAAGTAGAAAGTATAACGCGGCAACCTTCTGCTTGGCTAATTTCTACTTTCTTTGCTTGATTCCATTGTAGAGTGCAATGCTACTACTGGCATTCATGGATAGTTGGGCCCTAGGGGTGGGGGCTGGGATTATATACGGAAATTTGTTTTTCCTGATGTATTAGTATGACATCAGGGGACTGAATATCAGTACCTAAAAGTGATTTTCACTTTCTGGGGGGTGTTAATCACTTTTCAGCACTGATGTGTCCACCCCCTAATGCTATCCTAATACATACGGAAAAGCAGATTTCCGTATACAACCTTTTCCGTAGGGGTGGTGTCATGTAACACCAAACCAACATCATGCATAGTCTATGGAACATAGTATGCGTAAGTGATAAATATTAAACCTGTAGGATACCCAACTCTTCCGTGGCCACTGCATGTAAAAACTATCAACTACAAATTTAAACCGATTTGTATATCGAAGCTTGAACTACAATCAATAACCGGTTCAGAATGATTATCCTCTCAATTGACGGCATGGAAAAGCTTATCGAGGCATTTAAGGGAGGATGAGCCACTAATGATCAAATTAAAAATGATAGGATCATTATAGATAACTAATCTAGGCATTCTACAAAAAATTTAAGAAGTGGTGAACCATCAGGAAAGGGGTAAATAAAAAAGAAAACAGAAATAGTTACACGGTTACATGAAAGTGCCTTGGCAACTTCAGGACCCTCGGTTTTCAAGACTCTTCACCAGTTCTCTGCCTCTTTGACTTCTTCGGTCGATGGTCATTGTTCAAAGAAAATGCTGCCTCGTCAATGACTCCAGTACCATGCTCCAGCATTTCCCTTCGTCTATGTTTCTTAATACTCCTGCATTCATTTTTTTCTACTAACATTAAAATATGAACTGTACCATGATGAATTTAAATTTGGAAGCTTTTGGAATGGAGAAGCTATTCCAGGGCCTAAGGTTCTCAAGTTCAAATACCAAGCACAATTAACTCAAGAAAAAAATAATAAAGTAGAATTTGCAATATAGACTATATAGTCACCCTATTACTCTACGAATACAATAAAAAACAGAACAGACATTGGAGGTAAAGAGTGGTTAAAAACCTGTCCATTTGTGCACCTTCTTCCATGTTTTTATCTAACCAGCTGATGCTTCCAGTATGAGCTGGAATCAAAGACCCGGAAATGTGGAGTATCTCCTCATCAAAACTGCAAGGAAAAAATGCACATCAAATCACTGATAAAAATTAGGATAATCCTTGAATTTTAATTAATTCAAAAACTAAGCAATCAAAATGAAACAAAAAGGCAAAAACGCAACCTAGGGCAAAAGATATGAACACCAGCACATCTCAGATCACACTAACTCTCAACCAATGTGTAGTACCCTGAACTTTTTTTTGATGAATATGTAGTACCTAAACTTAGAACTTTTAAAACCAATCAACACAAACCATCAGCCACATAAAGCCAGTCCACATGTTACAATTGGTTCAACTTTGATTGCTTCACACCTTTTCTAGTTCCATGAATAAATACAACAGTACATGTGAATGCAAGCAATGCCATTCAAGGCCTTCACCAATACCAGTATAGTCAACATGCTAAGCTAAACAGTTATATATCAGACCATTATCTTTCAACAATTTAACCACTTCTAGTTCCCGGCCTAGTTAAGATATGACCAAACAAAAAAACTTCCCAATATACAATACATGGAATTGTATAATGAGGCCATACAATTAGGTCAAGTGTTTGCTCTAAATAAATAATCAGCAAACTAAAAAAGAACTTGTAAGAATAAGAAGTTTTTCCGTTCATCCGTGAGGGACAGAGAACAAGTACTAGCTGCCAGCCTGCCAATGGTCTGAAATCTCCAATTATAGAATTCCCCCAATGACATCCTAGATCCACCACCAATATACAACACACACTATGCATCACCAATGCATGATTGCCACCCATGGATGAAGTGTCCAAGACGGTAAAAGAGAGACATGAAAGGATAAAAACTTTTAACGTGGAAGCCCAGGATTTGAGGACTAGAATCTAGGTCTTGGATAGGAGAATCGGCTTAAAAAAGCATAAGAACAGAGAAAAACATGAAGTATAACAATGAGCCCACAGACATATAAATACACACGAGTACACAGATAAACACTCAAAAGAGGTGCCAACTAAAAGATACGAAAACAAGGATAGCTGATATAGTCATATGCACAAATTTGGTAGCACATATACACACAATCCATACATGTCCACCACTGACTACAATGATGTTCCGAAACAGACAGATATAAAACAAACATACGTCTCTGCGTGCACACAAGCCCTAACCAATGCACAAAATGATACACAGAAACCTCACCAGTGCAAACGTGCATGTGTACATACATATATATACTCACTGACTCACAGACCTACAGAAAGAGTACAAAGAAGGGAGTTTTTTTTTGTTGGGGGGGGGGGGGGGGGGACACAAAAACAAAGTAGGAGGCAACCACCAAGGCAGATAGGTGGCCTGTAAACATAAATCATGGGTTAACAAACAATGTGATAACAACCTGCACACAATGCAAGATGAAAACACCTTCAGATTTTGATGCAGCCATGAATTGCTCCAAGGTTCTCCATTACAATTCATCCCTACATCTTGAGGCAACCAAACCTGGTTTAGGAGAACAGGCAAATACATTCATGCAAGCTTTAAGTATCCAGCCTAAATAAAGAATTTCTGAGCAATATTGAGTGTGTCCCTTCCCAATCTCACAATACTCATACTATCCATATATGAAGTTCCTTAAGGTACCTAGTAGATAAACATATTTTAAACGCAACATTTTTATAGTGTGGAGGGAACAAAATAGCAACCAGCCTCCAAGCAAGAAACAAGACCAATTGTGTGTGTGTGTGTGTGTGTGAGAGAGAGAGAGAGAGAACATATACTAGTTTGATATAAAAAATGGGAGATGAGCTCTATAACCTTCTTGTTACCGAAACATCATAATTTACATTTTTAAATGAAATCTAATTATCAGGACCCTGAAGGACAATAGACTTGAACCAAATCAATATCTAGTCTGCCTATAATTTTTTAATCCATTTTGGAGGGCCAAATTGACTAAATCTCCTAAAGTATGTAAAATAAATATCTTAGGTGTCAAAGGGATCTTTGAAACAGGTATATGATTTTCAAACAGCAATTGTGACAAGTAACAATGCTTTTTTTTAGAAGATGCCAGCTGGTTAGGTTGGTAAAGCCTGTGGGGGTTCATACCACAGACCTGGGTTCCAAACCCATCTTCATCTATTAATTACTAACCACTGACCCACTTGCTTATCAGAAAAAAACAATGCTTTTTAAAATCCACAGTACCAAAATCAGTCCTACTATAAACAAAATTAAATGATCTCCCTTTTGTAGCTCAGATTCATTCAACTGATCTTGATATCAACCGTGACAAATATGACAATTTACAAATAAAAAATGCTGATCAAACAAATTCTCAGTTGTTGAATCATGTTTGTGTTACCCAACCAACCCACAGAACCCTTATTCTAAAACAAAAAACAATAAAACAGTAACAATAACAAAAGAGAACCGGAATACAAAGAGGAGGAAGAAAAATATACAGAGAGCAACAGATCCAAAAGAGGGGAATCAGGCTACATGGAAAAAGAACAAAAGAGCAAGAAAAATAAAATAAAAGAGGAGGCCTGCAGTACAAATTCACTTTCTAAACCCTGGTTTTAGCTAGGGATACCAAGCAAAGGAGTCACCAATTAACCATTTTCTATCTTCTTTGGGTCTCATTCCTCTCAAATTCGTTTTTGTTCCAAGGTCCAAATTTCCTTTCCAATAAACAGAATTGATTTTTTATTATTTGATAATTATTTGTATTAAGAATAAAGATTGTGCACAAAAGGTATTTTAAATTGATTTTTATTTTCTGTTATTATGTTCTAGAACACACAACTGCCTGAATCCGTGAAACATCAAAACTCGAAAGTTCATAAAAATAAAAGACCAAGAACAAAACAAGATATATATTTGTGTTTCTCCACCACCTTAAAAAAGAAAGCACAAACCAAGTTGGTTTGC
This sequence comes from Platanus orientalis, assembly GCA_025762735.1. Taxonomy (NCBI): domain Eukaryota; kingdom Viridiplantae; phylum Streptophyta; class Magnoliopsida; order Proteales; family Platanaceae; genus Platanus; species Platanus orientalis. The sequence continues at coordinate 18,280 of JAOXJP010237467.1, read as the reverse complement.
ATAAACTTAGATGCTAGACCAACCCACTGCATCACCGATTTGGACCAGATTTGAAGTTTTTAGCACAATTAAATGTCCAACCAAACCAATTGAGAATCCAGTCTGGCTCAACAAGTCTGGTCTGGGTTTAAATGATTGGGTAAAAAGAGAGATATCTCAAATTTAAGGATAGCCAGAGTTTTAGGACCAGCAAGTAATTAAAAAGGCCAACACCCCAGTGCTCTGGCGGCTGAGGCATATGTCTTCCATAAGAAATACCCAGGGTCTACTCCCTGGAGGGGGGGTGGGGTGAGCAGTGCAAAGTGGTGTCGCCTGCTCGGTTCTGACTGGCTCAAGCCAGTCCCACTTCAAGTAGCTGTGATGATGAAGGCCCACGTGGCAATTATTGGGAAAAAAAAAGGCCCACATGGCCATACCCAAAAAAAAAAGTCACTGAAAAGAATCAGACTTTACAGAATAATTGGGTTGATTACAGTGATATTGATACACTACAAGAGTCCAACGATAGAAAGCAAACTGATCATATAATTAAATCTAATCCTTACTAATACTCATCTAGATTGTGATAAGATGCACTAGTAATGAGATAATATTTCTCAAGTGTATTTATTATAGTAATAACTATTTCATCTATCATATGAACTTTATGTAACCCACTAATTCTTGGATAAGACCTGCCTTATGCTTGCTGGTAAACAGCCACCCAAAAAAGAAAAAAACAATTGCCAGTAACCACCTCAAATAAGGAGAAAAGTAACGAGGTCCACAGACTGAGGAACTCATCACATCATTGGCATAATCAAAACACTGCAACCACCATTAGTTCTAAAAATACATATCATAAACCAATGTTTAAAGTATTGGCATTGAATTGTTAGAGCCAAAAATTGATATACTTAGTACCATGTAGTAATATATTAATTAATTAGTTGCTGGCATGGATAAGATAAAGGATACATGGTGGCATTTTCTGTATGGACAGCTACGCTGAAAAAGATCTTGACATTTCGACTCAATCATCTTTACCAGCCAGAAGGTATTGCCCCAATGCTTGTCTCTCATGTTTGGTATCAGTCAACCACCTTCCCCTTCCCTTGCATTCTGCATTTGCAAAGAAGATATGGTGCCAGTTCCTGTCTTCTTTCAAAGCCCCTTGGATCATGCCAATTTGTTTGACTGAGCTCATTAGAAGCTGGTTGTGTGGAGGCCTTAAATAAAGAAAAGTAGGATCTTGTCAAGGATGATTCATTTTCTTGGAGCATTTAGAAGAAGAGAAACAATGAGAGTACGTTTGGATTCATTGATTTGAAATCAGTGTACTGAATTGGATTCTACGGAATTTAAAACCTTAGATTTGAATTCCACAGATTTGGAATTCTACTGTTTGGATGCAAAAGATGAATTGGGTGAAACAAACCATTTCCTAAAAAAATTTATTCAAAAAAATCTTCTTCACAGTCTACTTCTTCCCTTTCAACAAGATGTAGCTAGACAGAACCAAGAACCATTTGCCTATCCAATTCGACTCCTGATCTGTTTTTCAACACCATGTGTGAACTCCAGATTAATTAAACTGCAGTTTGGACCATATTGAACCAGTAGATCATTGACTTTTTTTTCCAATAGGATTCTTCCAATGAGACATAAAACCCAACCATTCCATTCCATATTTCTGCACTTATCATCTATTTCAATGACATCTTCTTCCACCAAGAGATTGATTTGCTTTTTTACTACTTCTAATTCGCCAACCTACCATGGATGGTTTGGAGGTGTGAAGAGATCTTTTCCTTCTCAATGATGTTCATATCATTCTCAGAGGAGCGGACTCCCACTAATGATATCTCTCCACCTGGGGTAGCCGGGTAGGATGAGTGAAAAGCCAATCCAAGAAGGTAGAAAGAGGTAGTCACAGACTTGCAAATGGACCATAACAAGAATTTAGCATGCAGTTGAAGATGAATTATCAGAATGAAGCTGATGAGCGGAGCATAACAGAGTTGCAGTGATATTTATTCTTTGTATAAACATAGCATTTCAATTGGTCCCTCTGATTTCAATGTCGAAGAAGATAATCAATTGATAGACCCGGATTTGGGAAACTGTTTCTTACCCATAAATTACCAGTAGATCTTTTACTGTATATACCAAATTCAACCTAAATCCCATGACAGGGATATTCCTGCATTTTCTTCTCCTGAAAGTGCTCGCATTTCTGCAAATTGCTTTTCTCCAAAGTCCCAACTAAACACATTTCTGATTCTTATTTGAAAACCCAAAGTACCCATCACCCAAATCTAGAAAACCACAAGACGAAGAAGCAGCCGTGAGAAGGAAAATGAAATGCCTCATATTCTCCTTCACCAACTACATTTGCATCAACTACCACTCCCTCCATCATCATCTCCGAAGAAGAAGAAGAAGGGGCAAAACCTGTTCGGTCAAGTGAGAGAAATAGAGAAAGAGAAAGCCATACCTTCTGGAATCCGTGCTCGGAATTAAAAATAAAAAAATAAGTAGCATCCGCTACTTATTTCAATTCCATGAAATCAGACCTCAACTCAATACTACCGACTTGGGTGCAAATCCGTTTCTGCTTCTTAAAAAGCGGTCCAAACACCGAAAACAGAATTGGCAGACCCAATTCTGCTTCCGCCCTCCTAATTCTGTAATTTCAAACACAACCTGAGTATTTAAGAATCAATTCAGTCCATGTGAAGCTGTGATAGATAGAGTATTGCATTCAGTAGTTTGGGGCTGGTAAGTGTTCTGTGCTTTCCAGGATTTGTTCCCATGTAGTACTAATGTTTTCATTTATCAAAAGAAAACAATAAGAGAGGAGAGAGTCAAACTTTCATACACCAATAAACACCTTTCAGTTAAATCAATAGACCACTCTCCACAAGACCTACATCGAAACTTCCAATCAATCTATTCACAAGCCTAATTTCAGGTCATGTATAACAACAACCCTAACTAAACCATTTCACTGTTCACTATCAATCATTCTGTTTACCATCAGCAGATTCAACACACCATCAAGGATCTGACGTTCGTTAACCAAATCTTTACTAGGTTTAACAAAGTGCTCTTTACCTCCTCTAATTGCAAAACCCAACACATAGGTCAAGATAATGGAAATACTACACAAATTGAATGTGGTCAAACTCAAGTCACTTGTAGCATTCAAACAAACAAAGACACATTAATCATGGTTGACTTAATGCAATCCAACTATAGTTAAACCAAACCAGTAAAGGGGCTTCAGCTGAATGCAGTCCGATTAGCTGTTCCTGTCCAGCTTTCAAAACTACTGAACCAATTCATTATGAAAATAGGTCATACACTACTTGAATAGGAAGCAACCTTTCCATTATCGTCCGGTGTTGATTGGTATTAAATTTAGTTGCATTCCAGAGGATAGGATTCAGTGGTTAAAAAAGCCTTTTGGTGAGGAGAAATTCCTTGAGGCTTTGAGGAGCTTGAAGAACAATAAAGCTCCTAGTCCTGATGGATTTCCAATGAAGTTCTTCAAGATATTCTGAAATGTGTTACGGCAGGAGGTCATGAAGGTCTTGATGGAATTCAACAAGAGATCAATTTGGTGCAAGTTTCACTTTCACATTTCTCATCCCTAAAAAAAAGATGGAGCTAAAGAGATCCGAGATTTTCACCCTATTAGCCTGGTGGGGAGTGTGTACAAGTTGCTGTCCAAAATTCTAGCCAGCAGGTTAAAGGAGGTGATGACTGACATTATTTCACAATCGCAGGGAGCTTTTGTTCAGGGGAGGCAAATTTTGAATTGTGTGATGATAGCCAACGAATGTATTGATGCTAAACTTAAAGAAGGGATGCAAGGTGTTATTTGCAAGATTGACATGGAGAAAGCTTATGATCATGTCAATTGGGCTTTTCTTGACTTTGTGATGAAAAAAATGGATTCTGGGCAGAAGTTGAGAAATTGGATAAAAGTTTGCCTCTTCTCACTCTTTTTCGGTGTTAGTCAATGGGACTCTGAGGGGATTCTTCAGGAGTAGTAGAGGGCTGTGGCAAGGGAACCGATTATCCCCCCTCTTGTTTATTATGATTACCAAAGCATTTGGAAGGCTTATTCACAAGGCCAAGGTAGAAAGCTTGCTGAAAGGTTTCAGCACTGGCTTGGATGGTCTCTCTATTGTGCTTATCCAGATTTTTAATGAATCTTGGTTTATGTTGGAACCTAAGGAGGAGTTCTTCAAAATTTGAGATGCATTTTGCCTTTGATGGAGGTGGTGTCAGGTCTGAAGATCAATCTCAAGAAGAGCAAGCTCATGGTGGTGGGGCAGGTTCCTCCCTTGGGGAATTTTGTGGAAATTCTGGGCTGTAATGTTGCAGATTTACCAACTTCTTATGCCTTTAGGGGCCAACTATCAGTCTACTCAGATTTGAAACACCATCCTCGTGAGAGTGGAAAGAAGGCTGGTTGTTTAGAAAGAGAGGTGTTTGTCGAGAGGAGGTAAGCTTACTTTGGTCAAGAGTGTGCTGGATATAGTATAACAATATATTGTCTATGTTTACTGTCCCCACCTCGATTGCAGCTTCTATTGATAGACTTCATAGGGATTTTTTTGTGGCACAATAAGGATGACCAAAGGAAGCTTCATTTGGTGCATTGAGGCTCCATTTATCATCCCTTCAAAAAGGGTGGGTTGGGCCTTTGTCCTATTGGAAGCATAAACAAAGCATTTCTTGGGAAGTGGTCATGGTGTTTTGGTGTAGAGAGAGGCAGCTTATGGTGGTAGGTCATTGCCTCTAAATATGGGGAGGATTCGTAAGGTTGGTACAGTTCATCTCCTAGGGGAACTTATCAAACAAGCCTCTGGAGACTTTTAAAGGTGTTGAAGCTTTTAGCGAGCTCATCTCTTTCAGGCTCAATAAAGGTGATAAGGCACAAATCTGGTTGGACCTGCGGTGTACCACGAGCCCTCTTCAATGTCTATTCCCTAGGATCACATTATTAGGACCAGAAAGATTCTGTTTGTGGAACCTCCAGCTTAGGACGAACATCAATCATTGGGAAGTTGAAAATGTTTCCAGATTGTTGCAGTGTCTTGATGAGGCATCGATTGGCAGTAGGGCTGAAAATGATTGGTGGGAGTAAAAGGGTAATTCAGATGGGGCCTTTTTGGTGGAGTCCTTTTTTGCATCTTTAGCTCCTTCTGTCATGGAGGGGTTTTCAGCTCAGTTCATTTGGAACCCCCTTGTTCCTTTAAAGATCTCCTACTTTATGTGGTTATGGTTTTGGAGTCGTTGTGAAAGGGATGATGAATCCTAATATATGTATCATGTGTAAGGAAGCCATGAAGTCAGCCAGCCATTTATTCATGCATTGTAGTTGGGCCTTCTCTATGTGGGAATCTTTCTTCTCTTGCCTAAACCTTAGTTGGGCCTTTCCGAGTTCGTTGAGGGAGATGTTCTCGAGTTGGAGTTCTAGCTTTGGCAAGTCCCTGAATCGTAAAGAAAAGATGATATGGAATTGTCTTTTGTTCGTTGTGTGCCGGCGTATTTGGGAGAAGAGAAATTGTAGGATCTTCAAGGATGTTGCTAAGGAGCCCCATCTTGTTCATGACAATCTTGTAACTCTCTTGTTTAGCTGGGTTTCTGCTAACCCTCTCTTTAGATGCCTTTCCTTTCAGGGTTAGATTTTTGGGTAGAAGTTATTCTTGTATGGAGTGTAGGGGCTGGGTGCTTTGGGGGTTTGCTGGTACTGCTTGTGCTAGCTGCCCATTGTATGCTCATTTTTTTGTCTTTTTTGCAATAAATTACTCTACTAATAAAAAAAAAAAAAGGCTGCAACCTAAAACAACTCCTTAAAATTCTGTTGAATATTTTACATATAACAATAAAGCCTATAGATCAACAAGTAACCGACATCTTAATTGGAAATTATAAGCCTATTTATGCACAAAACTTTGAGCCTAGACTAATGTCTCTTGGTTTATCAATAATCTGCAAGTCTTAAAGACCCACTCACAGACTCATAGTCCCTAAAGGAAAATTATTAACATTACACTAAAGGGCCATCAAAGCATCTTCTGATAATCTGATCCTCTGAGAAGGATTAATTGTTAAGCAGTAGATTTCTAAAAATCAAAAAATGACACATAATAGCATCTACAATATCCAAACTCCCAATTGGCAACATAGTAAAGTCTCAAGTCACCATACACTCTTGATAAGTTAGATTTAAATTGAAAATATTTTCCAAATTCCAGTGACATGGAAATTTAAATAAAATTACAAGCCACAAATGTAAATAAACATCACAACATGCCAAACATATGACAAAATACCAAAGTCACAACAACACAATGCCACCACATAATAACAGTGCATATGCCTCAAACACTATGGATCAGCTTCGCTTAGTGTCAATAAAACAAAAGTCATCTCTGTTGGTACAGCCACCCCTTCATCACCACTGTCTGAGTTGCCACTATCTATGTCATGACCATAGAAGTCATTTGTTAACCTATACGATACTTCCTTCAGCAGGTTGTATGGAGCTATATATTTGGAATTCCATATGCACATTTACTTGGCAAATGCAGGTTGGCCTTGTCCCTTTTAATTCTATATATTCTCATTACTTAGCAAAGGATATATATAAAGAAAAATTTAAAAAAAAAAAAAACATAACTGCTTCTACCATATGCCGGGAATCCTAGCCATCCCAAAAGAGGATTGCAGTTTGCTAAAAACCTTCTTAAGTTTAATCACCATCCTCCTCACGTTTACCCCTAATATGGTGAAATATGAATTGCATAGATTAGAGCGCATTAAGACATTGAATCAAATAAACCTTTTAGAAAACCAAATACAGATTTATTTGAGAAAAAAGCATACCATTTTCTTTTTGGATAATTAAAGATAAAGCATACCATCTCTACTTTTAAAAGCTTGAATAGCATAAAAACAACATATCACCTCTTGACTAAGAAGCGAATCATGCTTCCAACCTTTATCACATGTCGCTTGTGAGATGTACTGGCAAACACTTCCTCGCCATGTTTCTAAAACAAAATAAATATGTTAAATGCAAGAAGTAATCAATATCATATCACGCCATACTAACGTGAAAAATAATACATAGAATTGTCAAAATTTTGAACTCCACACACAATGAAAAAGCAAGTCCTTACTATTTTATGTCTAAACTCTTCACGTATATCTTCCTCTGTAATGACAGCAGATGAAAAACCAAGTACAATGACATGAATGGATTCTTTTCCAAGCTTCACAACCTTCCCTTCTGGAGCATTAGAACATTGGATAATAATCAGCAGGATCCAGTAAAAAAAAAAACAAAGATAGAGGCAGATCATTCCTGAGAGAGAGAAAGAGAAGCAGATCACATCCTTCACAGCAGATAAAAAATTAAAAGAAAGTGCCTGGTCAAATTCACTTCTAATGATATCACAAATAAGATTTTAGACTTTTTATTCACTCGTTTATTCAATAAATAACAATGCTTTGACATAGCACACAAATGATAGAACTCCACTTCAAAAGACGATACTAATGCTCCCCGTCATTGCTGCTCCAAAGAAAAGAAGTCCCTTTGAAGCTTCTCAAGTCTTTTATACCCACCATATTATCTCTCTACAAATATTTTATGCTTACTCCTTGTCACACACACAAATATATATATATATATATATATATATATATATATATATATATTTTTATTTATTTATATTTTTTTTTTGTATTAATTATATAAGTTTGGGCTTTGGGCTGGGCCGAGGTAAGCCCAAGTCCGGCCCTAATACAGCTCGGGCTTTCAACTCGGGCCTAGCTCGAGCCAGGCCTTTTTGGCCAAATTTTGGGCTAGGCCGGGTCAAGCTCGGGCTGGCCCAAACCCGTGCTCAGCCTTAGCCATGACAAACATTTCACACCATGCGTGCAAGAAGAAATACATATTTTAAGGCAAGGTTGGAAAACCCGTGACCATATAGAATTTGCTATATTTGTATTATATTTTAAGATTCATAATAAATCATATATAGTATGGGCTGTTTGGTTGTATGAACCAAATAGACCCACATATTTCACTTAAGCATATGTGTGTTAAAAGAATTTGGAGGAAACTTTGAATAAAATGTTTTTTAAAATTTTAGTGATTTCCTCCGAAACAAATTATAACCCAACTCCCAAGGGCTTTTACCTTAAAAGTTTAGTCTCACATGAGAAGTGGAGAACTTCCAACTCCACCTTATAAGTAAATACAATAACCTAAGAGGTAATGGGGTTAAAGATGAGAGGGGAGGTTGGAATTGCTTGTTTGTATCACCCGCGCATGCACCGAACTGGACAGAGCGGGGCAAGGACATAAGCTTGTAAGTAAATGCAAGAACATAAGAGATAATGGGGTTGAAGAGGAGAGGAGATGAGAAGTTGGAGTTGTTTGTTTGCATCATGCGCACCGAGTTGAGCTGGGCGTGGGTAACACAAATTAATTATTTTAGTTTATTTAAATAAAAAATTATTTTAATTAATTGATTAGTTTCTTATTTAGTTGTTATAATATATAGTAATATATTATTGATGCGTTATTGATATATTCTATAATCAAGTGGATTTCTAATGATCAATTACGCATTTAATATTTTCCAAAAGAGCCTAGCTTTTCATTAAAGTATGAGTGTAAGCGATCATTGTCTTCTATAATAGAAGATAAGGAGAAGGGAGAAGAATATACAGAAAAAATATTCCATGCAAACCAGTTTTCTTTCTCTTTGATTATTATTGATTTTCTTTTTGGTTCATGTTGGTTTTCATATATATTACTTCTTTAACACTGGAGGTTGGTTTGAGCTGTTCAACGTGAGTCTCTGTTAACATGTGCAAGGTTTAACAGAGAGGTTGGTGTTCCTGAAGGTGATTGTCGATCAAACCTATTGTACCTACAACAAGCCGGCGAATATCATTTTAAGGACAATGTTCTATATGTGCTTAATCACCAACCGATTAGTTATTCCTAACTCATTTAATTTGCAGATAGTTATTTTATATACTGTTGAACTGTATCTGTTGTCCGGATGCATACAAAAGAATTTGTGAGTTGATACACATAATTTATTATTGGTTGATTATATGTACCTACACTTCACATGTTCATATTCGTTACTGTTGAGAAATCTGTTACCATATACTTCTGTTGGATATTGATTTACATTACTATTTGGAGAAGTATAGTTCATTGAACCATTGTTACTGCCAACCGAAATCCTATCTACAGAATTGTCTAACTATAAAAAGCTAAGCAAGGTCAAAATCAACTTGGTGACCTAGATGGGACATCGAAGTTCATTTAAACAAAACAAATGTTCTATGACTCTCTAAGAATGCTATAGGCTGAACATATGTTGTATTTGAGGTTAAAAAGGTAAAAAAAGTGTTCAAAGGGACCAAATTAAAAAATTCTTCATGTGTCAATCTGTGGCACGTTTACAAAGGGTAACAAACAAGCATTTTCCTTGTTTAAAATACTTGATAAATGTGGAAGATAATTAAATAGCTTCTACATAACACAAAATAGCAAGTTGGGATAAATTTCCTATACTATAAGAACAAAGAAATAACCATCATGCATTGCCAACTTAGACAAACCAGGCTTTATGGAAAAACTTGGTGTACGTTTGGATCTATAGAAATGAAAGGGCAGAAATGGAATTGGGTGCTCCAATTTTGTTTCTGTTGTTTGGGTCCTTTTAGACGTTGCGGATTTTGTGCAAACAAAGGAGAACCGACCACGGTGTGGATGGATGGAGATAACGACACATCACAAGAACAGTGGAAGCACCGTCACAGTTACAATATAGACATAAACCTCTTATGATCTATTCATGTTGATTTTTCATTAAAAAAAACCAAAAAAAAAAATGAAGGAAACAAGGGAGAAGTTGATAAAATAGAGAGCTCACCCAAACCATTGTATTATAGTTGATGGACAATATGTGTTTAATCATATTCTAATCTTTTCCGACATCTTTTTTAACCCTGTTTTTAAAACACAAATCTATTTGTAGATTCTTAAGGGTAGTAAGGTGTCTTAACCCATCTGGAAGCATCTTTTAACCCATTGCCAAAAATTTATAAATTTTAAGGGTTGAGCATTGCTCTTTACTCCAATACACAATCATCTAAATCATAACATAGTTCAAATTTTAATTCAGGGTTGTTAGGGAAACTCCTTGTAAAGAAGATTATTTTCCTTTCCATGAAAATTGTAATCATAACCTTTTGGTTGTATATTTGAATATTCCAAGTTCAATTTGATAAAATTTAGAGAGAAATAATGAGGCTGAAGTATACTTTGTACCCGTCATGTCAAGATTATCATGTAAATATGCACATGAAAGAAAATGTTTCTATATGAAAGACGTTTGGTGATTCTATAAATAATAAGTATTTATTTTAGATAACTAGAAAATTGTGAATAAAATAAAATAAACAATAACTATTTATAGACCAGATGAATTGAGATGTGTTAGAAACAATAATTGTTCAAGGTTAGTGTTTGATACTATGTCCTTAAGACAAATTTCGCCTCTGGCAATGTGTTCCTAGTGAACCGAACTGTATTTTTCTCTCTCCCTTATATAAATGTCATGATGCTTAATTTTTTTATATTATGAATGTAAGAGGGACATATATGTATAGACAAATCATGATTGTTCGGAATAGATACAAAGACAAAGGATTTTTAAACTTATGACTATTCAGAACAGACACGAAGGTAAATGGGTAAAATTCACGAATGAGTGTGTATTTGGGCTTAGCCCATGTTGACAAGGTTCTTCCCATTCCATAAAACTATGGTGTCCCTTGGGCCTCAAATATATGTTTAAGGGAGATATATATAAACCTTTAAAGTTCTATGATTTAACCAATGTGGGACTATTTAAAGTTTTAAACCCTTTAACCAATGTTCAATTGGATACTTTTAAAAACAATTTATCATTAAACCATTAACTGTTTTGAGCAACCAACCATATGACATTATTTTTTTCATAAAAATAAATACAACCCCATGTGGACCCACCTCAAACTTTGTATGGGTCCCACTTTTATTTTGGCTCAAAGTTGACCAAACAATCATTTTCCAAAACCATTTCTAACATAAAAGGGATGGGAGGTAGGTTAGACAATGAATCATCAACCATGGTTAACACTCGTAAGCGGTCCAATTTGAAAGTGGAGTTGGATGATGTCTGTTTATTATCATCAATTCCATAAGATTGGTCAATTTGATGAGGTCACCCTCTATCCAACTACCTACAGATATATATAGTGTCAAGAGATCCCTGAGTTTATTCATGAAAGATAATGGCGATAATTTCTAGCAATCCAACGTGCAAAACAACTTAAATAAGAAAGCCCCAAATGAAAATAATGAAAATTTTCCTTAACTATCGTAGTTTCTATATTGCATTGGTTCTTAACACTAATTATTATTTGAAGAGAATGCGACACATTGAACCTGGTCGGTACCTGGGTTGTGCCATTTAATTAATTAATACATAGGTTCTAATTGGTGGATGAGGGGACTTGCAGCTTACTTCTCTTGTGAACTTTCTTTTTTTGAGGTTTCTTTCTTTATTTTAGAAATCAGCTTATAAGTCCTTTGGACTTTAAGCGTTGGGAGTCATGCTGATTGACATTTGTTTTGGTGTAGAGTCCAAGTCTATATATACAAAACTTGTTGCAATATGTCTCAAGTGCATGCATACTTGAATGAAACTATGTTTGGTTCCATTGGTTTAGAAAAGGGGAAGCTAAGGGCATTTTGACTCATCTGGTCTCTTTTCTTTCTTTACTCCATTAATATTATTTACTTGAATCTATACCTGCATAACCTTTGTGGTCATGTACTCATAGATGCTAAATAATTGCATTTTGGGGCTTCTAGTTTGTTTAGTATGTTGACAATTTCATAATCTTTTTGTTATAGAGTTACACTTTTGTTGTTTTTTTTTTTCTTTTTAAGAAGGAAAATGATTGTCTGTGTTGACAGAGACCTATGTAGGCATGCCATTGATTGACACATGATGTATTTTTGAATTTGGTGTCTCTTTTTTACACCTGATCATTTTTGTGAACCCCAAACACAATATATGTCAGCTTATAATTCACCATAAACACTACACATATTGTCATCACAGAACATTTTCTTCCTTTTATATATATATATATATAAAGCCTGATTTCATTATTAGCTACAGTATAACTTCCGTGCATTTTGAAGAGGTTGTTAGATCTAATGCACATATGACAATGGATTTGTTGTGTAATTATGGACCATTCATGCGTCATCTAAAACTTGTTTTATTTTTTGTTGGGAGACATTCGTCTTTGGATTGATTCATGTGTATAGTTAGATTTTTTTACATGAATGCTGTGTTTTTTAAGCTAATTAACCCACAGATGGTCCAATATTGATCACTTGATTTCCTTTTTCTTTTTCATGAACCTATGTGCCCATACTTCTTGTCATTCAAATTCTTTTTTATATTATTGTGTTCTTGAAATATATGTGTATACATTTGTTCACCTGTTTTATAGAGCATAAAAATGTATTTTGAGGGTAGATAACAAGAAAACATTTAACCTAAATGTTTACCTGTTGTCTTTTATTTGTTGTGCCAGAATTCATTAGACCTTTTTTATTTCAGTCATTTGTATGCCTTTTTTATGCAACACTTTCCCTTCCATGATAAATTCACATGTATACTGGTCTATTACTCTCTACAATTTATGAAGAAAATACTTGATTATTCCGATTTCAGTAAAGCACAACAATGAATGGAGATGATTAATGATGGACTAATGTTGAGTAGTAATTATATCTCGGATTTTTCCTATTGTGATGAATAGAAAATCTATGGGTCCTAGTAAAAGATACAGATGAATCATTCCCGTGAATGTAAATTTTTTGTAGTGGTTAGCTTTTGAAGTGTATGACATTTAAATACCTCTAGATCTTCCATGAATTGCTAGAATTATGCTCATTTGGAGCAACTCCTCTTAGAAATGTTGCACTACACCTTCTATCATTTATTCTCTTCTTTATCGTATAAGGCCTTCTATGACCCATAATTAGAATAATCTTTCACAACTCTGAGAAAATGTCAAAATAAATAAAACAATAGTTCAAATCATATGATAGTTTAGTATAACTCAAGATTAAAACTTATCAATAATAATTTGGGTCGTGGTTTAGTTATCAAAACACAGTTTCTAATACATTTTTTTAGTAATACACTTTCTAATACATTTGACCACACAGTTTTCTATCAAAAAAATACATTGGACCACACAGTAGCGTGGGTAGAACGGATCATCTCTTGCTGCTTATGACCTGTTAAGATCCTGTCTGACAGGTGGCACGATGTGATTGGTGGGAAAAGAGTAAAAATTATCTTTCAAAAATTGTAATTCACTTTTACCCACCAACTATGTCATGACACCTGTTAGACAGGACCTTAACAGGTCATAAAGTGGCAGGACAGGATCCTTTTTGTAGTGTGGACCTCTTTTTGTAGGTGCACAAGAACCAGGGGAAGCAAGGGAGAGTGTATGCTCAAGCGGTGAGGGTTTTTACGCTGATGATAACCTCCACCGAGGTCAAGGGGCAGCCACATCAGCATCAGAAGTGATTTGCACATGCCTCCAAAAAGTGAAAATCAATTTCAGTGCTGATGTTTCTGCCCGTTTGACCCTCATAGGAGGTTAGAGGATGATAGGGTTGGCGTATAAAATCCAAGCCGATGCTCAAGGTACATACGCACACATACACACATATTTATAATTTATTGACACACAGTTATTATTGGTCTTCAGTCTAATATCTAGTAATTTTACCCAAAAAATAAAAATAAAAAGTCTAATATCTAATATGGGTTGAAGATAGTCAAACCCAGACCAGACTCAAGATTGGGCCAGAACAGAAGCCCATGTCAATCCCATCCACAACTTTGGCCTGGCCTTTAGGCCTTCGAAGCCAAAACTACCTTGGTGACCAAAGCGGATTTCTTACAATGAAAAAGTGTGCGGCAACCGTCTTGAGCCATGCACTGCACGACACATGATGGAAAAGGTGAACTACCATGTTGTGCACCTCAGTGTTGGGTGTTTTTTACTCTCTTTTTTTTATGATGTGTCGCTCAACACTGACACAAGAGTCACTGTATGCTTTTTGGTTAGAGGAAATCCACTTTGCTTACTGACCAGATAATTCTTTTGAGAATGTTGGTTTGCCGACATAGTAACGCTTAGAAATAGGGTGTTTTTTTTTTTTTTTTTTCTCAAAAAAAAAACGGGTATTTTTTTTTTTTTTTTGTGGTAAAAAAAGTTATAGTTTGAGTCATGTGTCTCAATCACCTTTTGTTTTGTTTATGCCCCCCTCCCCCATAGGAAAAGGATTTTTTTTTTTTGTTTGAAATATTGAAAGGAGTTGACATACCATCTTTAATGATTGCTATTATCATGATGTGTTGGAAGATTATAATTGTTAGTAACTAACCAAACATAGCTGACCCCTCCATCCCAACAAAAAATAAAAATGCAATTCAAGTCATGTTTTGATATGTAAAAGTGAGAGACAAAAATGTTGGTCCAAACAGTAGAATTTTTAAATTTTGGTTGAATTAAATTCTACAAATCTCAAGTCCCATGACCAATTCCATTTCTGTGAATCCAAGCAATTAACATGCAGGCCACATGATTTTGGAAACAAATGTTTTGTGATGAAAAAGTGTCTGTGAGTCTCTATGATGAACTTTAAGCTGACATGTGGTGTTTTGGGGGTTAATAAAGTCCAAAAAAAAAAGCTCAATTGAAAGAATATGTGTCTAAAAAGACACAGCTTGTTAAGTTGGTAAAGTCTGTGGGCATGGTACCACAGGCCTGGGTTCAAAACTCGTCTTCGGCTAGTAATGAATTAACCACTACTGTTTACTTATTGGAAAATAAAAAAAGGCATAGAATTCAAAAACACATCATGTGTCAATCTGTGGCACTCTGCAATACAATCTAGCTTGGTAGCCTGTGATCCACTGAATCATTTTTTTTTTAATTTTAATTTTTTTATAAAAACACTGAATTATTTATTGTCACTAACTAATCCACTTATTTATTTTTTATTACTAACTAATCCACTTTTATATATATATATATATATATATATATGATCATTATCAATTAATTGGCAAAAGGAGTGATGAGGTCATCTTAGTCAATTTGTTTATGTGAGAGAAAACTCAAAGGTGTACTTTACCCTTGTTATTACTTAGGCCGTTCTTATAAATAAAGGGTATTTTGGGCAATCTGAAAAGATTATTAATCGTGTAGGGTCACCTTTAAGAATAGGGAAAGGATCTGCTACAAACAAAAAATTAAGTTCTTCTATGTCCCCGCACCGCTGGTGATTGCTTTTTGAATTTGGTGCCTCTTCTAAATAAAAAGCAAATGTTCATTTGAACCCTTTTTTATGGTTTTAATCCTGTAAATCCCGTTTTTATCCCCAGGATTTGGTGCATCCCTCTCAATGAACGGTTAAAGTCGTCTCTCATGCAAGGGGGATACATCACATCAAAAAGTGTAAATCATTTTCTTTCAACATGATTTATCTCCTTGCATGTGGGAAGACTTTAGGTGTTTGTTATGGGGAGTACCAAAGCCGCTCTGCATTGTTATAGATCTCATGATTTGGTACAACCCCTTCATATACACATCAGTGCCAAAAAATGAAAAGGACCCCTGAAAGCAAAAAGTATCCTCTAATGCAGGATGATATCCTCTATGATACTGAATATTTCAGCCGGTTGGAGCCACCATTCATGGGGTCTAAAATCCTCTTTGCCACACCCCCTGATGGGACACTTAGAAGGGGGAATCAAAAACCTCCAAAAAGTGAATTGATTTCCTTCGGGTGTCCCATCAGGGGGTGGCATAGACGATTTCAGTCCCATTCATGGGGCATTGTGTGGCATCAAGTATTGACAATGAGGGTGGAGCCCATGCACTTGTCAGTACCTAACACCACATGGCATCGTCCCACGAATGGTGACTCTAGCTGGCTAAAGTATTCACATTGTAGAGGATATCAAACCCTCTCATATTGCTTATAACTTGTTAAGGTCCTATTCAACTGGTGGCATGACATGATTGGTGGAAAAAAAGTGAAAATCATCTTTCAAGAATTGTAATTCATTTTTCTTATCAATCTTGTTGTGCCACATGTTAGACATGACCTTAACAGGTCATAAAGTGGCAGGAGAGGGTTAGTTCCTCCCAAAAAGTGTATAGTGATGTATCTGTCGCTTGGTAGACCTTGTTTGGTTTTTTTTTTTTTTTTTGGTAACAGACTTTGTTCGTTCATTGAGATGATTTTTATAGATACCTGTTTTTCTTAGGAAATTATATTTGTACCTCAAGTTTTTGTAAGCACGCCTCCGTAAGTTTCAATTATACCCTTATCTATTTTTAACCCTTCCCTGCTATGTTTTAGTATGCACACCTCCATTTGAAATTTCCTCCCACCAGCGTTACCAGTGACTGAATCATGGCTCCACGACAACAACATAATCCCTTTCTCTCACACCCCTTCTTTCTGCCTCCTATCTCTTCCTCTTTCTCTCTCCCTCTCTCCCGCACTTTCCTCCATCTCTCCCGCACCTTCTCTTTCATTTTTTTTCAGTTTTAGAGTTTCCCTCTCTCTTCCTCTTCCTCCCTCCCTCTCTCTTCCTCTTTCTCTCTCCCTCTCTCCCACACCTTCCTCCATCTCTCCCTCTCCCTGTCCCTCTCCTTCAATTTTTTTTTCAATTTTAGAGTGTTTTTTTTCTTCAAATCGGTAATCCATTCAGTGTCACGATGTTGAGTGCCTTTGGGCCCGTTCAACGTCACGATGTCGAATGCCTTTAGGCCTATTTGGCGTCATGATGCCAAACACTTTTAGGCCTGTTTAGAATTATGAGACGTTTGGCATCATGACGCCAAACGGGCCAAAAGGCGTTTGGCCTGGTAAGGCCCAAATGAATTGTCGATTTGAAAAGAAAAAAACTCTTAAAGCAAAAAACAAAAATAAAATTAAAGGAGAGGGAGAAGGGGAGAGAGAGAGAGAGGGGGAGGAGGAGGTGAGGGAGAGAGAAAGAGAGGGAGGAAGGAAGGGAGAGAGAGGGGGAGGTGTACTTACAAAATCGTTTTTTAAGTTTTTTTTTTTTTTTTTCATTAGATTATAACTGTCATTTTAAGTTGAAATATTTTTAAATTAGAGTTAAGGGAGGTGTACTTACAAAAACTTGGGTGTAAGAACCTATCTTACCTTATGTTATACTTATTTTATGTGGGACACAGAGGGACAGGAAAATTGGGTGCAGCAAATCCTTTATCCTTTCCCTAATTTTCCTTGGAATGCAAACCCGTTTCCTTAATTTTATTACTCCACGACTCCATCAACGACCGTCTAAGTGGGGACTGGAGACTTATCCATCGTTCATAAAAAGGAATATTTAATCGAACGGTAGGGATTTTTTTCCAACTATATAAGTACATCTATCTGTATAATGACAAAAACGTAGGCAGCAACCTATATGAAGCGCGACTGCAACTCCGAGGGAGAATAGAAACTCTCTGACTAGCCGGCTCCGGTTACCTTCAATTCCAAGGTATCTATGAAAAAATTCTTTTTTTTTTCTCCTTTAAATTTCTATATATTTGATTTTCTTTCTAGATTTTTTAATGATCCAGTGCTGATTATTTTCGTATTGCAATTTTGTTTGATTAATTATGAATATCATTGGATTCTTCTGAGAATTTCCATTTTTTTTTGGTTCTGTTTAATTTATGGGTAGTTGCTCATAATTTATTTTTTTTAATTTTGTGCTTTTATTTTATTTTGATATGTCATGGGTATGAATTGATTTTGAGGAATTTGAATTTTGACCGGGCGTTTCGCCAGTCTGAAGAACTGTTGAATTTGGGTTGTCCTCTTCTGAAATCCTAGAATTTGAGGTTTTTCTAAGGAGGAGTGGGTTGGGATTAGTGGTTGGGGATTTGGGTTTTTGAAGATGAGTGACAATTTGATGGAGAAAGTGAGCGCGTTTGGGGAACGCCTGAAGATCGGAGGAGCAGAGGTGGGGAAGAAGATGACGGCCGGCATGAGCTCGATGAGCTTCAAGATGAAGGAGCTCTTCCAGGGGACGAATCATGCCGACAAGTTTGCCGAGGAGGCGACTGC
>JAOXJP010237449.1:0-23698 GCA_025762735.1 Platanus orientalis | reverse complement strand
TTTTTTTTTGGGGGGGGGGGGGGTACTCCACCATTAACTTGGATCTCATATCAATAAATCTATGAGAGGACAAGGCGCTTCAGTAAAGATGAACTTGGACCTCATGAAAAACTCTCTCCCTAATCAAATAGGATGGTCTATTTCTATATGTTTAGTTTTTGATGAGAAGAAAGGCACCTAGTTATATTACTTGTTATTACGGCCAAATTATTATGAATTGATGGAGAGGGTTTTATATTGTAGGCCTCGTTATAGTAACACCTTCAGCTTCTGTTCTTTCGATTCTTAAAATTTTAATGTTATTTTATTTGCTCCAGATTGCAGTGCAGCCGAAGCCAAAGATGGTGATGACTCTTACGGATGGTTGGAAGAGATTGACATGCCCAAGGACTTAAAAATGGAGGGGGTTGAGTATATGGGTCCAGAGATCCTTGATAATCAGTCCTAGGCATCCGCTATCAACAGGATCATTTTTTTCTTTTTCTTTTTGGGGAGGGGGAGAGTATTGTATGCCACCCCCCCTTGTGCAACGTTGTGAGCCGAGACAGAGGGGGTATATCATTTCACTTTTGGGGGGTGATGTGACATCCCCAAAAAGTGAAATGATACCCCCCTTGTGTCTCAGCCCCCGACATCGCACAAGGGGGGCGGCGCAGAGGATATGAGGCCTCATGGGGGGTCTTTTTTCGTTGAATCCTTTTTCTACCCATGCATGTTTGGAACCTCAAATTTGATATTCCATTTGTAGATTTTCCATCACCTTTTGCTCGTCCTTGTAGTGACATAAATTGAAACTGAAGGCATTGGGTATTCACTTGGGACTTGGAAGGAACTGCAAAAAAGAAAATAGAAAGAAAAAAAAAGGGCATGAGAGACATTTTTTCAATCCTTAAGAGCT
The DNA here is from genome assembly GCA_025762735.1 of Platanus orientalis. Classification (NCBI taxonomy): domain Eukaryota; kingdom Viridiplantae; phylum Streptophyta; class Magnoliopsida; order Proteales; family Platanaceae; genus Platanus; species Platanus orientalis. Next base: position 22,800 of record JAOXJP010237449.1, on the reverse strand, counting down.
TCGTGGCAATATATGTTTAGGACAAGATGAAGGTATTCCAGATTACTGGTCTACTTGGTGCAATATAAAATTTGCATAATCTTGTCAACCCATGTGGCTGTTTGTTTCTTTGTTTCTTTTTCTTTTTATTATTTTTTTTTATGGTGGATGCGACTTGGGAGTTTGCTTAATTTTTATTATAACATAAATGATACTGCCCCAGAATCAATCCTACAAAAAAGTGAAAATGACCAATAAAAATTCAGGGATAGGTGTTGCACTGTAGATGATGCCAGACTTTACCATACTGCAGTAGACGATTTCAACTAAACTCTTCAACATGTTCAGATGCATTTTAAGTAAAGTAAACAATTAATAAAGAAATCCTTGTGAGGCAAGAATGAAAACCCTAAAACTAATTGTAGGTTTGCTCCACGGTGATAGAATGATCCAAATTAGACCCAAAAAAGCCTATGGATTTGGTGGGACAACTTAAATTACTAAAGGATATTGACATTAGGGGCGGACGCATAAGTGTTAAAAGGTGAAAAGCATCCCCAAAAAGTGAATATTATTTTTTTGGACGCATAAGTTTTAAAAAGTGAAAAGCATCCCCAAAAAGTGAATATTACTTTTTTGGTGCTGATTTATTGCCCCCTTATGTCATTCTTAATTTAGGCTAACTTAAAGTTGTCCTACCAAATCTCGCCTGCCAAAAAAATGGTGTTCCTGCGATGAATTGGCCTAGACCAACATTTTTGTTGGTAAATGCCCAGGCTAACATTTTTGTTGGAAAATAATAAAATAAAAACATTAGGGTTCATTAAAAGGAATTCATTAATCCACATGGAAGGTCTTATTTATGTTTGGTTACGACGCTTTTATAATTTATAGGGAATAAGTCGAAGAAATAAACTATACACATCTAAATGTGGTAGGTGGATGGTGGAAATAAAAAATTGAGATTTGTCAATGTCAAGATGCACAAGCACTACCTATGGTGCAACTTGAAAGATATTTTGAGAACGAATATAAAAGAGCTGGGATAAAAACAAAGTCCCTTTGATTTCTTTTCACTACGTTGTCCCCCTCACCTAAATGGGGCAATTTCACCTATGGTGACATCTCGTGGGACAAGACACAGTGAGGTGGGATCCATTCACTTTTTGGATGTCTTGCGGGACAAGACACATACATCCAAAAAGTGAATGGGTCTCACCCCACTGTGTCTTGCCTCACAAGGTGTCGCACGAGGGGGCGTTGCAGGTGATTTCAACCCCACCTAAACACCAATTGGGAGATAAATACTTAACATTATCATCCTTACCTAAATGCCTACCGTCACCTAAACACCTACCGTCTCTCTATCATAGAGAGAGAGAGAGAGAGAGAGAGTATCGCACGGTTATTTTAACACATGATCCGTATTCATATATGTTTATTTTTCTAAATAACAGATTCGGATCTGGATATCCAATTGCACAAACAATTTCTCATTTATTATAATATCACAGTATATCTTGTAATCCATAACCATGTATGGTTGGATATATCCTAAACATGACTAGATATTTTATTGAAACGAATCCATTTGAATTTGTAATCACCTTAAGCAGACTAAACACACATTGGGTCTGGATAAAAATTCAGCCTGTTTGCAGCTCAATATTCAAGAAGAGAAAAGACTACAATTTTCAAAGTTCCTTAGGAAAATATCACTTTAAATCTTCCAGTTGTTGAGAAGTCCTTCAACATTCATACCTTTTCTTCTTTCTTCTATTTCTCCTTGTGTAAACCTCAGCATAGATAAAATGGATATCTGCTTTGGTCCTCCCATATATATAAAGGAAAGTCTACTGTAGTATGAGAGGGTTAAGGAGCAGGGGATTTAATGGGGTCACTTGTCTCTCGTGGGTCCTATTTTAAATAAAAGACTGTTGTAATCCTAGCTTAATTGATGGAGCAACTCAGGAGCTGTTAAAATTACAATCAAACTCTTTTAGGTTTCCTTACAATGTAAGAAATTATAATTTTTAAGCTTTGAAATTGCCAAGTTCTTAAATAAAATACCCCTATATTATGCAAGCTATTCATGAGTGAAATGGTAAAATTTTCAAAATTGCATTGAAAACTCGGGAACACACACACACACACACACACACATATATATATATTGATGAATAAAACTTAGGATCATATTTCAATATGATTTTGAGGGTGACAGAGACAGATTTGGTCGTTTTTGGTGAGAGACCCAAAAAAAAACCCTGATTCAAAAGCTTATTCTCTTAATTAAAAACTAGTGTTGATCACATGCTAATGTATTGTCATATGATAATATTGAAACATATCTGATTATAAATTATGTCTATAGTAATCGGCTTATACAAACAACAACAAACTAATACATTATATAAAATTATAGAAAAGACAAATCAATTTCCTTGTATCAATGTGTGACTGGTTGGCTTTTTAACAAATGGACTGACTTGTGATAAAATCCATCAAGATATGACCTAAGTTTGTAGGTTTATTGCATGGGAGAATCAAAGAATCTCATGATATCCCGTGACCTGAGTCAAATTTTGGGCGCTGACAGATGGCAATGCAGCAGGTTTGGTGGACTTGATTGGGCTTCGCATCGGGTTTGGGTTACAACAAAACATAACCCTTACTAGAAGGGTATGAATGTTTACAGTCTATATCTCTATTCATTGTTTACAGTCTATATCTCTATTCATCTCTCTATCTTTCTTATACTTTATTATGTTTCTCTCCTGTAATTTTTGCCCTGTTTATGGGTTGGGTCAGGATATGGTTGGGGTTATGGTCAATTGTGTTGGGTCCTCACACAACATACATTTGAAGATGAAATTGATATTTTTACTTACCAAAAAAAAAAAACAAAAAAAACAGAAGATGAAATTGATGTTTTTAGTTTAGATCATATGGATAAGGACTGTAAGCCTTGTTTTTGAACCTGAGCCTCCAATTGAGCTCATTTAGCTAATTGAACCTGAGCTGAGCTGAGCTGCACTAGGCTCATCTCACAAAAGGTTCGGCTCCATAAAGACTTTATGTGTACATTATACAGATAGATATAGCATATTATAATCTACTTAAACATTACATATATCGGTTCATGGGTTATATCATGCTTTAAGATTTGGGCATGAAACCGTAAGCCTGAGTTTTGTGAGCTGAGCTGAGCCTGAACCGAGCTTGTCTCATTCGTAATGGGTCAAGCTCACCTCAATCTTAATGAGCTGAGCCTGAACTCAACACCTCTGGCTCTTCTAGCTAGCTCCTGGCTCGAACAAAGCCTGAGCCTGAGCCTGAGCCTAATCCTTGTGTAACAAGCCTAAGCTGAGCTAGGCAAAGCTTGGCTTGTTGACACCCATATGGATAAGATCTGTTAGACAGTAAAGAAGCCATTAATACCTTTATAGTAATCAAAAAAAAAAAAAAAAAATTACACTAAGAAAAAAGAAAAAAGCTGCAAACCGGCAATAATCAGGTAAGGATGATATGGCTTCTAAGTTTGAGGATGCATTCATAAAATCAGTTTCAGAACGAGGGATAAGTTGTTCCTTTAAAAGTAGGGAATAGATATGGACATTTTTTGTTGACTTAATGTTCAACAAGGTGACACCTCCGTATCTTCACTGCAAAGATAATGGAAATACAATTTATTCCGCTTGCTGACGAGTACTTGGATTGCTAGCAGGCTGGGTTGACCCAATGGGCTCTTAGGCCCAGATTAAATGGGCTTGGCCTTGTTTGCATTTGTTGCTCTAATAGACAGTGTTTGGCTTTAATTTGGATCGTGTTAAAAAAATGAGTGGTTTTGGGCTTTGGTCTAAAGTATTTTTGCTCATTAGATGCGATATAAGAGGCTGGTCCCAGTTAACTAAGTATTTTGTTGGGTTTTTGAAGAACTTGAGCCACTCAAATCTGGCACATTAATACCTATTACTCTTTTAGGGTTTATTGTACGAAATTAACTCCCTATATATATTTTTAAATTCTATTCGTATGTTACTCTTACTGTCTTACATGCTCCTCCTCCTCATCATCCTTCTTAGTGTTCATGTCCAATTTAGTTTTCCTAGCAAGTATTCATTGGTTTACTACTAGAGTAAGTTTTATGATAAAGAATTTATACTTGATTAAGAAATTTAGTGTTTTTAAACCTCTTGAAACCTCTAGCCTTTTCGTGATAGTATAAAGACGATTGAAACCCATCATTATATGAGTCACAATCCAGATTGCCTAGGCCAAAAATCTGCCAAATTGTGTGATCATAATTAGATCTTTTTTTTTCTGTAATTATTGGATGATGAGAAAAGACTTTAGTAGAGCTTTAAAACTGAAGTACAGCTTACAGCTGAGATGGATAAGATTTATTTGATCTATTTATTAAGCCAATTTCTGCCCCCAGGATATGGTGCTCCCCCTTAAGAACGACTTAGGTCCTCCTGAATCAGGGGAGGACATGTCAGCACCAAAAAGTGAAAAGCATCCCCCCAAAAGTGTAAATCACTTTTCAGTGCTGATGTGTCTGCCCCTGATTCAGGGAGGACCTTAGTCGTTTTGTAAGGGGGTGCACCAAATCTGCGCCATAAGTTTTGGCCCCAGATGTCTTTGTGATAGGACGTGTTTAGTGCTGGGGTATGATTTTTTGAACATGAGATTTGTGGCAATTTATAGAGAGCTAGCACTTGCATTGAAGATTAATTAACTAATTATCAGGTGTTTGTTGATGTGATTTCAGAACCAGAGGAGCATCCTTGGACCTAGACCTGACAGGACCTAGAAATGATGTATGTAATGGAGTATGGTATGAATGTACACCGATCCGAACTGAACCTACCCATTTGCACCCCTAATGCTACCAAGGCATCACCTTGTTTAGGGTTTGTAAGATGTGACTATATGATTGTTCAGCAAGATTTTAATATATTAATACGAAAAAGTGCAATGAAAATTATGAAGAAAAATTTGTATTAATGTAATGTGATAGTGTCACACCTCTTTGAACTTGTATTCTTCATGGGAGTGTTCTGCTGCTAATCAATTGTCAATTGTTGGTGATGACAAGTCTTAAGGGGTGAAGAATTTTCTTCCCTTATATCTAGGCTTTGTGCTTGATTGGATGATTTCTGTGGAACTCTAAATGTGTTGACGTAGACCTCCTTAAATAGGGTCCTTGAGTTTGATCTCTTTGTAGAAAATGAAACCTAGGGCCTATGGGGGGCGTGTTATTGATTTACGAAATATGTAACTTTTCTTTCTTAAACCAACTTCATGTTTGATTTGGTGAAAATGAAATGCTCTATTAATTTCTTCAGGAAGGGCCTCTATAATTGCCATCCTCCATTCCTCCAAGAGTGATGTGTAGTGAAAGAGTGTATTAAGCTTGCTTCTTTCTTTCTTTCTTTTTGGTGAGTGTGTGAAAGAAGTTTGGCTGTTTATAAACCATAATCCTCAACTTTAGTAAAAATCTCAGTCATATTTCTTAACCAAATTGTTGAAGAATTTACCTACTTGAAAGCTTGATTTGATCTAGTTTATGATATTCATACCTATTTAAAGGTCTAGGGAACTCTTAGTTCTTTTGTTAAATGTTATCTTCTTTTAAGAAAAGATTTGTGGGAACCACTCAATACTCCTTTAGGTATGCATGTCTATACTAGGCTTTGGACAGCTTGATCTTGGCCTTATGGGTTGCATTTAGAGCTAACTGTGTGTGAACTTTCTTTGCATTGTGAGACCTGCCGTGTGAGACCCACCAGCGGGTTCTTTGTATTTTAATGTCTTTGATGCTTTTTGCTCTACAGTTTTTCTTATAATAAAGCAATTAACCGTCTCTCCTAAAACCAAGAGGTTGGAGTTAATATACATAGCATATATTTTAATACTCCCCATTAAGAGGAATACTTCTGGATAGACACAGCATGTACACTCCAGCATTACAAGGGGAAAATAAATGCAAGACCCGGAAGAATAATTGTGTCCACGGGACAAATTGAACTCACGACTTAAAACTTGCTCTGATACCATCTTCTAATAAAGCAATTAACTGTTTCTCCTAAAAACTTAAAGTTATAGAAGATGTTAGAATTAATTTACCTAACTTATATTTTTAATATCTCTTGATCTCTAGTGGTAGAGGTTGCTATGTGTCTTGGTGATAACTGGGATTCGTGAACTATTAAAGTTTAATTATTGAGTCTTAAAGAGGAGGATGTTTTAGCATTCAGGCTTCCATCTTCTTTATCAGTTCTGTCAAGGATCATCTGTGTCACAATCATGATGAGTTTGATATTCCTTGAAAATAATGGGTGTGAAATTGATGGGCACGAAAGCCAAAATCGAGGAAAAAAAGTGGAAAGCTCGCAATAATTTTGACGAGGTGATGGGTTCCTTCCACTTGTCCCAAGTAATGCTCAAACCTAGTGTGAGCCCCATGGTTGATTGTGTTGCTTTAAAGTAAGTGGACCTTGAACTTTTTAAAAGCTTTCAACTCTCTCATAAAAATATGATAATAACACAATAGAATCTGCCCTCTTCTTTGGGGCACTTCAGCTCCATGTTCATGCTAGCTGTATCAACTCTCTAGAGTACTACAAGGTGAGGTGATTAGTAGAATGCACGTGTCTATGCATGTGATTACAAGTGCTAGGGTTTCACACATCTCACAAATTAGGTATACATATTTATTGTGCATTCAAAAAGGTATTTTTTTGTATGGTATTAAAAAGCACTTAATGCCATTAAGGGTTGCACATATATGTATATAATTAAACAGAATAGTCGTATAATTGAATGTTTTTTGGTGAAACCTGTAAGAGCACAAGATACAACCTGATAGCTGAAGGTACAACCTAGAACAAAATAGGAATTTTTTAGTATGAATGCAGAAAAGAAAGTTTTAAGTGTTTTCTTTAACACAAACATAATTGGAAAATGAGAGCATTAGCATATGGATGCAACACTCATTAATTTTTAACATGCTTTCATAGGGAAAAACTGAAAATTTCTAATAATTAAGATTATTTTTAGATGTTATAGTATATTATTAATTATTATAATTACTATTTTTTGGTATCTACTTTGTATTTACATCTGTATTTGTGTACTTACATACCATGCATTGTATATATACATCCCTTTACCACAAAAGTGACATTAACCTTGAAGACAAGAGACCCACCCAAAATAGGCTTCTTCTTGTATAAACAACTTTTTCTTTCTTCAGTTTTTTCTTATTTTAGTTAATGAACAATACTAAAACTTGGTATCTAATAACTCTATAATTTACCATTTTCAGATCTCCAACCATTGTTGCTTAATGGAGAGTTGAATGCAGCTATACTAGTTCTAGCTATGAATTGAATGGTTAGGCTTATTTATAGGTTTGATGTTGTGGATTATGTTCCAAGGAACTCTCTCTCTCTCATGAGAGGATTATGAGGCAAGCCGCCCTTGTAGCAAAAAGATCTGCACAATCCAAAAATAACACGTTGTGGTGGGTGATTTTGGGATGGTTTTGGTACTCAAATTACATAACAAAGAGATCATGGTGACAGGAATTTCTTCATGTTACCATATATCCCTCTTCTCATATGGTAAATTCCATGCCTTTTGCCACGTACGTAGCAGAAGATAACTTTGTTTCTAGGAACTTTTGAAGTGAAATTTGAAACTCCAATAACTGGATTCAAGGAAATATATCTTCTTCAGTATGTGTATAGGGATTATTACTGCTACACCAATAATGAGAAGGAAAAAAGCATTCAAATGGTGTTTTAGTAAATGCAACCTGTATGCATTCTGCCTAGGATCCGGACTTGGATTCATGGGAATCAACTAAAACATTGTAAGCCATATAATTGATGCGAACAAATGGCCAATCCAAATATTTCCAAATGTGTACAGGAAAGGAAGGAAAAAAGAAAAAAAGAAGAGATGCATTCACACACAAGACAACAATTTATGAGCTTTGGCAAGATTGTGGGGACACCTTGTATTTTTTTTTGGTTGGGCCCCACTTGGACCCATTCAACACACCTTGTACTGTGAAAGCTGGCAAGGGGATTAGACCCCTAGTCTCCTCCTTGGGAGGATGGTGCCACAGCCACCCTAGTGGGGGGGGGGGGCGGCATTGGCGGGACGCCTTGTATATAGAGGCCTCATAAATAATACTCATCAATCAACAGTATTCCCAACTGCTAATCAGGATCCCTTCAACAAAAGGCTCCTTACCTGATGGCCAGTCCAGATTAGTTAATCATATTTATGAAAATGTATAAGAGTGAAAACATAGGAAAGAAAATATACGAGTGCTCTCTTTCTCAAGGGGAGATAGTCTTGTTAATTTGTATTTTTATACTAAACAGGTAAATTTTCTAAGAAACATTCTTGGTTACAAATGGAGATAGGTTCTTTACAAGAATATGAAACCTCTAAAATATATAAAAGAAAAAAGGAAGTTTCCATTTCCTTTGCAAATGGGGAACTTCCACTCGTTCCAAGTAATGCCCAAACCAAGTGTGATCCCCATGGTTGATTGTGCTGCTATAAAGTAAGTGGGCCTAGAAATTCTTAAAAGCTTTCAACTCTCTAATAAAAATATGATAATAACACAAAAGAATTTGCCATTTTTTGTGGAACTTCAGGTCCATGTTCATGTTAGCTGTATTAACTCACTAGTAGTACTACAGGGTATGATGTTTTGTAGAATGCACGTGTACGTCTATGCACCTAAAGTGTTGGGGTTTCACAAATCTCACAAGTTGGATTTTTATTATGTAATAAAAAAAAGTATTTATTCGGTATGGTACTAAACTACATAGGGTTGCTCATTTGTGTAACCTAAAACATAATAGTTCTATAATTGAATGATAAATGTCATATGTTTAGTTTTATAATTACAATTGGTTTCTCTTAATGAGTTTCTGGAGATTTAGGTTGGGTTGAAATAACACTCAAGTTGAGTTGAAATATGCTCTGGATAGGTTGAAACATACCCTATATAGGTTGAAACATATACTTTGGTTGGGTTAAAACAAACTTTGGTGAAGTTGAAACACACTCTCGATGATTCTCGAAAGAGTTCCTTATTACTCGATATCTGGTACTTTGATATCAAATATGATATCTTTATTGGGGTAGAAGTTAGCCACTTCTTAAGAGATTCAAGTCATCTTTAAAACCTTTTAGTAAATTCAGGATAAACATGGACCTGAAAGTTCCAAGCATTGAAATGACTAAACCTTTCTAGAGGTTTGCGTCTGTAATGAGTTGGGTCTATCAAATGAGATATTAGTTCTAGGGTACTTCATTATATTCTTAAATAGACAATAGTTTGTTACATAAGGTGCTAGTTCCAGGGTCATCCACCATGCACTAATGTTTAGGGGCCCTTGCTTATTACCCATGATACTTGTTTTTGAAAATTTTAAAAACAAGTGGGTGATTGTTGAAAAAGGAAGATTTTTAATGGGTTTAACGAAACCCATGTTAATTTTTTCAAGTTTTGTGTTTCCAAAATTTTCTAGTTTTTATTACTTTAAAGAATAGTCCCACATTGGAAACTTAGGAAAACCAAATGCAGTATATAAGTAATCTCGCTACTCGTGTATTTTGAGAGTGCACTGGCTTTTTTGTGTTGTTATAGTGTAGCAAGGTGTATAGTAACTTGCACACACGCACGTACATGAACTCGGGTGCGGGCAAGGGTGCTTGAGATGCACTTTGCATGTGCGCATCATCGCATTAGGGGTTGCAAGATTCTTTTTTGACGAACCAAGTGAGATTCCACAAAATCCATGAAATCTATCTACTAAGATTGACGGATAAAATCCCCATAGATAAAATGTTCCTGTGGACAAAATTTTTGCAGATAAAATTTCTCCACAGATAAAACAAGAAACCAGGCAAATTCGTGGATAAAGCCCTAAGATCTAGACGGATTCATGATAAGGCCCACAAATAAAATCCATGGATTCGTGAGAAAAATCCCATTGATTAATGACTAAGGCCATAGATCCTTGCGGATAAGTGAATGAAGCCCACAAATCCATGATTCAAGGTGGCTCTCTGATGGGTCAAGTCATGGACAAATTAGATGGATTGGTCTTAGTTATAGTCGGATCAAAGTGAAAATATTTAAGGAAGTTTTTCGAACAAGTTATTTCGTATAAAGCCTGATTGATGTTTACCAAAATATGGACATGTATGTGGGTATGTGAGACCCATTATATAAGGCCCAAACGTGGGTTAAAAACTAATGGAGAAGAAAAGGCAGGGAAGAGAATAGAAGAGGAGACAAAAAAAGGAGAAGAGGAAAAAAGTAAGCAAGCTTAAACATGCCATGAAACCCATTGTGACATCTCTTTTTCTCTCTCTTTCTCTTTTCTATTATTGGACATAGGGTCCATTAAGCACTTGGATTCGCAGCCCTCGTAGGAGGCAACAATTGGAATCTCTAGACTCAAATCCTCTATGGAATCAATAGTTCTTTGTGATAAATAGTCCATAAAAGAGTTTATCTTGACATGATAAATGCCATATGTTGAAGAAGAGAATTAGCATAAATAATGAATGTGCAACAATTAAATCTCTTAAAAGAAGAAATTAACTACTTTACCAAGTTCCAAGCAAATGATAATGTGTACTTGCACATAATATAACATAAAATAGAAAGCAAAAATCAAAGGAGATGTGATCCATTGATTGGAAGGAAAATCTAGAAGTATTTGAATAATCTAACATAATTCCGAATAAACTAACATAAATATTGTTAGTTTGATATTTAGTAATACAATTCTGAGAGAGATTTTTGCGACATACACTCATCAAGAGAAATTTTTGGCTCATATTATAAAAATAAAATTTGAAAAGTAGAAAACATGAGAATTACTCATAAATTTATGACTAAAAAGATTAGAATATGTCTTAAAACCCATAGAGATGATGAGTATATTTATGAGATAGAAAAGACAGTTGAACAAGTTGTAAGTTAAGGCTTTTACAATCAGTGAGATCTTATTTTCATTTAATAAGAGTTTAATTATAAAAGTGAAACTCTTTAAAGATGTAAAAATTACTATACCTTAATGTGCTATCATTATTCAAAATGATTAAAATATTAAAAATATTTATTTTTAAAAGACAATAATAAGCTATGGGGACAAAAGTTCAAAGAAAATTTAGTGATATTAAAGAACAATTAAATTGTTTAAAATGTGGGGCCGATAACTCTAAGTTTGTAAGCTAAACCCAATGAATGTGATGAAGCTTTTGTGAATAAATGTACTACAGAAATCTGTTGAATGTATAAAAGTGTTTTGAGTCAAGAAAACATCAACTATAGAATCGGAAATCGCTAAAAGATGAAGGGGTGTTTCAAACTAGTGGAGCACTAAACATTAGAAAAAGCTTATTAAAAAATATATTTTAATAAACTTATTTAAAAAATATATTTTAATAAACATTTTTAGTCTAGAAACATAATGTCAACCTATAAATGCATATGCATATTGTATAAAACTATAGTTGTCTAAATTATTCACATTGTATGAATGTGAATTTTGAAAGAGCTATTGAAGATTATGTGAAGAGATGAACAAGACATGTGATGTTCTTGATCTAATTAGTTAGTTGTGAAGAATTAAACTAAAAAATGACTATATAATATTAGTAAAATAACAAATTGGGAAATGACTTAAATAAAAGTCATGATACAACATGACTAACAAATGTTGAGTGAAGTGTTATGAATTTTGGTCATTATTTTCTAATATATAAGAGATATTGTATCAGAGCATGTATGAACTACAATAATAGTGTGAGGCTCTAAAACAAGAAAGATTAATAAGATCTACTAGAAAAATTAAAAATACTCTAAGAAAATGTTTACATATAAGTGAAGTGTAAAATCAATGCTTTAGAGAAAACATTAAAGAAACAAGAGAACACTAATTTGTTTAGCAAAAATAGTAGAACATAGTTCCAAAATTGCTAAATTTTAAATAAAATTACTACTTACTAATAATGAAATGAGAAAAATGTTCAAAAACATGTTTAAATATGATGGTATAAAAATATAATGTAGTGAGGTAGCTAATATGTATAAGAGTAATAACTCTTCTAAGATCAAAGTTGTATCTGAGAGAATCTTTTACTAAATAAATTAAAAATAAAAAAGTTTTTGATTACAATAATGCAAGTCTAATAGATAATATAATTATTATATTGGTATACCAACAGTACTAGAGAGTACTATTATGCTAATGAGTTCCACAAGTATTTGTGTGTTACTCAAACAAGTGAAGAGATTTTCATAAATAAATAAAGTAATGTAGAAAGTGACATATGTCAGCCATGAAAGCATAGATTGCCTTAGAGAAGGCAAGTTGTAAAGTCAAATAACCTAATAAAATCTAAATAGCTAATAAATCTACTAGGAATTGTTCCTCTGTGGACAAAATCTATACAATAATAGTGTTATTAAACTATGGGGATCAAGTTGTGAATGCTCGAGAAATGTGGGGCAACTTGTGTCAGATAGGGTTATATCCCTACATGGAAGCAAAAAGATATACAACAGATTTTTTAATTATACCAATGACTAGAGGGCTAGTGGATGGATATCAAAGGATAAGTTGAAGCCTAGATCATGAGTCGATGGTGATGATAATCCAACCTATGTTATTGGCGATCCCATGAAATAAGTTCATATGGGTACAAACAAGTCATTAGGCGACTCATTTAACACTGTCATTGTGCATGTAATGCTTACTGCAATGAATAATAATGAATAATATTTATATTTTTAATGAATCTGTAGCTTATATGGTAGTGTGTTTATTTGCAAAACATACTTGATGGATTCACCTACTTCAGTGTAGGGATGTGATCGCTTCTTATGAGAATTTGGGTTAGTTATCTAAAGCGCTCATGAACATTCAAGTATAATGCATGGTCAAATAGTGCTAATTTGATAGAATGACGAAAATTATGAGTGAGAAATGTGGATGATATTCTCAATTGATTCATAGTAGTGGATTCTGATTCATAAACCTGAGATCCACTAGACTTTTGTGGGTCGTGGAGTGTTTTTTCAAGGGTTAATTCATAGTCTTCGGAAATCAATGCCTATGCATCTCTTGTTCTAGTTCCCTAGTGTGTAAATGACTTTTGATGTTTTGTGTGTGTTTAAGTGTTTGCACCTTTTATGTGTTTTGATTTGTTTTGCTTGAGTTTTGTGTTTTGAAGTGGATTTCAATTTTGATTCAATTTTTGATCTTATAGGGGATTGTGGTATATATCTGGTAATATTTAATGATATTCAAAACTGAATCTTAATTAAGAATATATATGCATTTCTTTGTTAGCTTAAAATGCAATAACTATAATAAATAATAATATTCAATGAGTTTGGTAACAACTAAACGCTGGGAAACTAAGGAGGGGGGGACAATCTAACGTTTTGGTTTGAGCATCTTTTATTTTCCTCTTTTGAAGAAAGAAGGGCCTCAACCCGAGAAGGGGAGAGTGGCCAAGTGGTCAATAATGACAAATTGTAAATCTGTTGAAGGTTTTCTATGTAGGTTCAAATCATGCATCTCTTAACACTAATCAAAAATTTTTTTAGTTCGATCCGTGCCACCATGAACGTTCAATCGATAATAACTACAAAAAGTTGAGTGGTCTTACTAAAATTATTGGACTTTGCATTCTCAACCCCCTTTTTGATTTTGATCGAACAAATAGGACAAAAATACAAGCAGGTAGGAAGTTTTTGTGTGGATGGTTCATGTTTTACACACAAAAAGACTGCTCTCTATAAGAGAGAAAAAGTGAAATATTTCAGATATTTTCATACTTTAATTTACTAAGATTTTGATTTACACATCAAAGAATCCTTTGAATCTTTTGAGTGTGAACTCATTTGTTGTGTAGAGTAAGGTGGGTAATTGAATCTCTTGGTGGTGGACATCGAATCGGGCCGTTGCACTGAAAGAGCTTGACAAATCTACTTTAAGGACAATGGAGTACCACAAGTGACACTAACAAATCTTTTAATCTCATATTCGTTGGTTGTGTATTTCATTGGTTTGCAAAAATATCATCTAGGTATGAATGTAGTTTATTTCGTTAATTGTCATTTTATACTGTTATGAATTGTTGAAATTTTTATAATTATAGTCGTGGATAAATTATTTGAGAATTAGACAATCGGTATTGCTGTTGTTTATAATCCATCTATATTTATGTGAACCTATCACATTGAAATCACTGCAAAATATTTAATAATATTCTAGTACAAGAGTTGTATTATCAATGAAACCAACTTATATCTTAGCTTTCAAAAAAATCGTCCTCATCCCACAGAGAGAGAGAGAGAGAGAGAGAGAGAGAGAGAGAGAGAGAGAGAGAGAGAGAGAGAGAGAAGACCTAACACCTATGTGTTTTATACAGTTGGAAGTTGGTTTGTGTCACTTTTGTTAATACAAAGGTCCATATATATTTTTGGTTGCAAGGTATGGTTAGTAAGGGAACCTCAGGATTTGGTACGAATAAGGCATTTACGAACAAGGTCCGAATTGTATAGTGGCCAACACATCAGCGCAAAATAGTGAAAAGCACCCCCCAAAAAGTGTAAATCACTTTTTTGGTGCTGATGTGTCCACCACTGACACCATTCAGACCTTGTTTGTTCATGCCTTGTTTGTACCTAATCAAAAGCCGAATAAGGGACAGTGCTAGAAGATGCGATTGTAGAGTAAACATACCTCTCTTTTCTCACCTTCTTCAATGGTCCATGACATTATGAAATTTTACGTCTGGATAGAATACTTGAGTGAATCTCTTTATCAATCCTAAAGTTAATTATCTATGAAATTTTTGGTTACAAAGAGAGGTAGTTTCCTCAACATAGATGGGAACCTCTAGACAATATACAAGAAAATAAAAGCAAAACATGGAACTTCTAAAGAGTAAAATATTTATATTAACATGTGAAAGATTGAAGAGATATACATGGAAAAGATAACAATTTCTTACCGTAAATATGATCTTTATTATTCTATTTTGGTTATTCATATTGAACCATATGTTAGTCTTGCCCCTATATGTACTGTCAATATCCATACATATCCTATCCTTCGCTAAATAGAGTCTTCCACGTGTCAAACATTATTTCAGTTGAGCCCACCTAAGAGAGAGAGAGAGAGAACTCCAAATTCTGTGCACTCAAAATCTGTGTGCAGGGGTTTAGGAACACTCACATCAGTATTAGAAAGTGATAAGCACGTGCTCTAAAATGTAAATCACTTTTTTATGCTGATGGGAGTGTTCTTAAGTCCCTGCACACGTATTGTACATGAATTTTGTGTACATAGAAACCAGGCCGGAAGGAGAGAGAGAGAGAGAGAGAGAGAATCCCTTACCTATCGCACAAACTGAGTGCAGTTCTGTGTAGGCATGACTAGTCAGGCAAAACAAGTGGGAGTTTTAAATTTTGAGATAAATGCAAGCTATTTTAACCGATGTGTCATGCATTGAAGTTCAACGCACGACACCGCACTCAATTTGTGCTGTAGAGGATCCAGGCTTGTGTTTACCAAGGTGCAAAACATCGAAACTGAGATTTTATTCTGCTGGCCAATCATTTTTTAACTGATATTCTCGGCAGAAGCAGCGATGAACCAATGGCCATGTGAAGCCAAAAGCAAAAGCCAACCCCACAAGAGAAACCATTATAAAAAGGCAAGAATTAATGTTACCCCCATTGGTCCCAACTCTATCCAGTACCGTTCCTTCAAAATCAAACGTGGTTCGTTATTAGTTAATTATGAGTTCCATCTTTACTCCAAGCTGGCCAACAACCATGGTTAGAGATAACTCAATTTTTATTTTTATTTTTCAAAATAAAAAAAGTCATGGATGGTGGTGTCGGTGACCCTACCCTCATCTTCCCAGCATTTTCATTCATCGACTTTCCCTATGAGAATCACATCTATAAAAAACAGGAAACAGCATCACCCCTCAATGGAACTCAACACAACTACCCCACCATGAGCATCTTCTGCCATTTTCCCTTCATAGGCATCTTTTCAGTTATATCTCTTTACCTTAGCACTTTGTAATCCTAGCCAAGAGGTTTTTTGGTAGGATCCATTTAGGCTTGCAGATTGAAACCTCGTTATAGTGCCGGGATCTGTAACATTGGCACAAGATATAGAGTTAACACACACTCTGCAGAATGCTGCTAATCAATGAAATTACTTGTGACTTCTTTTAAAAAGGAGGGGGTGCTACAACCACCAGAGCAAGGGCGGAATTGGCAGCCAATAGATCTAGGATTCTCAATCTTCTAGCTCCAGAGGGTGACTTATCTTTTTGGGATGTTCTAGGTAGGCCATGCCATCCGTATGAAAAAGAGTGTTTATGCAGTAATTAGATTTAAATGACTTAAGAGTAGGGTTGTCAACAAGCCAAGCTGAGTCGAGCTTGTCTAGCTTAGCTGATGCTCATTAGATAAGCATCAGGCTTAGGTTCTTGAAGAGCCCTCAGACTTGGTTCAGCTCATCAAATTCAAACTTAGTGTTTCAGGCTTGAAGTAGAAAGCTCAATAACCCACGAGTCAAATTTCCTTCTAAAGGCTAAAGATATAACACTTTAAAACAGGCCCAACAGTTCATATTATCAGAAGCTATATCGATTATGTACTTGTATAATATATATTATATACATATATAAGACTCTGAATGAGCTAAACCTACTGTACCTGGCTTCAGTTCACTCAGCTAAACAAGCTCAATAGGAAGCTTAGGCTCAGCTCTATGAGCTTGAAACAAGGATCAATCTGAGCTCATGATGAGCAAACTCAGGTTCATTAATAGTTCTAAAATAAATTTGGTAAATAAAAGAAGATTAACTAAAAGAGGGAATTACAGAAGGAGAATTATCTTGCAGGAGAACTGTCAAGAGCCAAGTAAGAGGTTGTGAAAACTAGTTAGATGAGGTTTGATTCTTTAGACCAAATCTCATGATACATGAGCTGTAGTATTCCAGCTTAGCAGTTCAAATTGCAGATACCTTTTAAATTTTTTAATCATTTTAAGATAGAAAAACACAAATTTTGACTTTCATAATTAAATAAAAAAGAAAATACAAAATATTAATAAATTACATTTCTTTTAAAGGAGACGGAGCTCAATTGTATATGCTCTAAATTGTTCTGAACATTAAATCTTTCCTATTAATTTTGCTTGACGGTGGTCTACTATGTTTGTGTTTCTTTCCGAGAACATGATCTAAACATTATTAAAGATACTAAGTAAGTGACAATTAAGAATGACTGATCTTATACGTCATGACCAATTGTGTCTGCTTCATTTAATAGCTTCACGACCAGTAAGCTATCACCTTCAAACCCACCTCTATTATTGATCGTGTCTACAACATTGGACTGTATTAATGATAGAATAGGTATAACAGGTTTTCAGATTATATGTAGGGGTGGGTGATAAGCTGTAGCAAATTTTCCTATAACTTTTTGTAACATTAACAAAAATACAAAAAGCCAAAGCCAAATGATCCAGTTGTAGCACGAACACAAAGAAAAGCCCGAAAACAACCCATATTAAAAGATAAATATCCCTGCTTTTTGTTCATGCTACCAAAAATTACAGCAAAATTTACTACAGCTGATCATTAAAAACAAAACCTCTTATTAATTAAAAGACTAAAAACCCATGTAAAAAAGAAAAACATATTTCTTCCAACCAAAAAGCTTGCAGCAATCCTCTTGTGCTAGATGCTGGGAGATAAATGATGAAAAAAATAAAAAATAAAAAAACAATCAACATTGGACAAAAGTTGTGGTGATTCGTTTTTTTACCATTTTTTGCTCTTTGCCCAATCCCTGCGAAAGGATATGCTATAGTAAATTTATCTTTGCCACACAAAAAAGGTGAAGTGTATAGGGTTAAAACTGTAAAAACAATTTTCTAATGAAAACATAGATACCCACAAAACCACAAAACCAGGTTCAGTGTTAAAACCATAAACAAAGTATTTGCTCTCTATTCCAGGGTGGTGTCTAGGACATCAGGGCGTAGGTTTGGGAACGCTCCTCTTAACTAGCACTAACCACTGCCCCCTGTCAAGAGGCGGGCACATCTGAAAAGTGATTTACACTCTTTTAGGGGGTTGGGGGTGGGGGTGAGGTTGGGGAGGGCATATCACTTGTTAGTGCTGATGTGTCTGCCTCCTTATAGGGGCGGTGGTTAGCGTTAGTTAGTTAGGGAGAGCGTTCCCAATCCTCTTTGGACACCAGGGGATGACATATGGAATAAAATGGGTGAATGATGCATATATTGAATATGGAATATGCTTCTTCTTTTTTTTTTTTTTTCGATATGATGGCCCTGGTGTCCTGGATGCCATACTAGACACCAATTCCTGGATAGAACATCCTCTCCCAAACCAAATTCAAAAAATAGAAAAAATTATGTGTCAGCCTATGATTTGGGGACATGGAGGAATTTACTGTTTTGGGTGTAGCAAATCCTTCCCTTTTTATGAGTGTTTAGGCAAGGGTTGTTACAGTAATTAATGAAATTTTAGGATGACTTTTGTAGATTAAGTGAATGATGAAAGAGAAAAGCGCCAAAGGGGCTTGTGTCACTTGACCACCAATAGTGTAATTGAAAGCGAAAGAACGTCAGAAACAGAAAGCGAAAGCTGACGAAACACTCTCCCTCTCTCAAAAAAAAAAAAAAAAAAAAGCTACAATTTTATTTTATTGTAGTTCTATAATCTCTCTTCAATGACAAAGAGATGTTGCAGAGAAGAATAAAGTCCTTCTTCAACTCGAATCTCGCTTTCGCTTTCGCCTCCAACAGTGGCGACTCTTTCAGATTCAAAGGCGGAGTAGGAAGAGTGGAAGAAGCTGGAGAAACACTAGAGGGTTTTATTGGGCAGAAGCGATATGAATTGTCGCGTTGTGACTTTAATGCCGTGAACTTCCAGCTCCATCTCTGCAATTTTTTCTTGTTTGTCTTTGGACGATTCCCCTCTTTCTTAACCCGTGCCTTTGGAATGTCTTCGTCTGTGAAAGAAACAGAGTCTTGAAAAACCCTCGACGTTGGATTCAGAGGCTTATCCGTGATGGGTTTCAGAAATTCCGGATAAATGAATGTTTGATGCTGAAAATTTTGTGGATAGGATTTGGATTGCCGATTCGTGGTGTTCGTTTTTGGGTTTCTCGAGAGGTAAGCTTTCGAGGAACTCGAACTAAGCTCGCGATAAATGATGGTTTAGATGCTAATTTTCAACTTTTTCCATATATTTGTGCAATGTATTTACTTATTTATTTATGGTTGCAGATCTTCTGCGGTCTTGGACTGTGACTTCCATTAATGGAGAAGCTCACAACTTTGATGTCTTCTTTTAATACTTCTTGGAAGAGAACTATTATTTAATTTTGTATCTCTGCAACTCGGTCTCGTTCCCCCTGTCTTTCAACCTCTTTAAGCACAAACATAGCCGGTTTAACTGCTTGTTCACTGGTTAAGTGCCTATGGCTAGAGGAGTCTACTCTTCAGTCCTTCTTGGTCTGCTTATCTTTTTCCTTTCGATTCCTTATTCAAGCCAGCTAGAGGCTTCTCACACTCAGACCCTTCTGAGAATTCAACAGCTTTTGAACTTTCCTGAAGTTCTAAGCAGCTGGAATAACTACACAGACTTCTGCAACACCGAACCCAGTCCAAAGCTAACTGTTGTTTGTTACGAAGGAAGCATAACCCAGCTGCATATAATTGGGAACAGGGTAACCCCGCCATTACCACGGAATTTCTCCATTGATTCTTTCTTTACCACACTTGCTAGGATTCCAAGCTTGAAAGTATTGTCATTGGTTTCTCTGGGTTTGTGGGGTCCATTACCCGGTAAAATTGCTGGTTTATCTTTGCTGGAAATACTCAACATTAGTTCGAATTTCTTTTATGGTGCAATTCCTCTGGAGATTTCGTCTTTGACGGACCTCCAAACACTCACTCTAGATGACAACATGTTTACTGGTCACATTCCTGATTGGTTGGGTGGCCTTCCATTCATGGTTGTTCTGAGTTTGAAAAACAATTCTTTGAGTGGGTCTCTGCCAAACTCATTAGGAACTATGGAGAGTCTCAGAGTTCTTGTCCTTTCAATGAATCAGTTGTCTGGAGGGGTGCCTGATCTTAGTAGTTTGACAAACCTTCAAGTGCTTGATTTGGAGGATAATTATTTAGGACCTCTGTTTCCGAGTTTGGGAAGGAAATTGGTTAAAATTGTACTGAGAAAGAACCGGTTTAGCTCTGCCATCCCTTCTGAAGTCAGCTCCTTCTATCAGCTTCAATGGCTGGATATATCTTTCAACAGATTTGTGGGGCCATTTCTGCCGTCATTGTTATCTTTGCCTTCCATTACTTATCTAAATATTGCGGGAAACAGGTTCACTGGAATGCTTTCTTTAGAAACATCTTGCAATGCCGAACTTGGTTTTGTGGATTTGTCCTCGAATCTTCTGACTGGAAGCTTGCCAACCTGTCTGATGTTGGATCCTAAGAAAAGGGTCGTCCAGTATGCTAGGAATTGTTTGGCGAATACAAATCAGAATCAGCATCCATATTCATTTTGCCGAAATGAAGCTTTAGCTGTGGGAATATTACCCCATAAACAAAAGAAGCAAAGAAGAGCTGCGAAGGCAATTCTTGCATTAAGTGTAGTTGGAGGGATTGTTGGGGGAATTGCACTTGTCTTTCTGATTTTCTTGGCTATTAGGAGAGTAAATGCTATGAAGGCAATGAAAAGACCAACAAAATTAATAAAAGAGAATGTGTCAACTAGGTACACCTCAAAGCTGCTTTCCAATGCAAGTAAGTTGTCTTTCTCACCTGCCATGCTTATGACTTGATAGGGTGAAGGAAAATACAAAACATGTAAATATCAAAAGTTAGATGTTTAGCTAATATCTAAGATTGACTGGTAGAGAGCCACAGCTTTTTGCTTGTGTTTATTTTTTACGTCATTATTTATTCGCATTTGTCATGGTGCATATTCAGAACTTTCAGTATTCTCCATGTCACTGAAGTGACTTTTGCCAAGGTGAATGTAGTTCAACCATACTTGATCAGTTCTGGTTTAGTATATTGTAGAAAAATCACGAAATTCTTTTTGTGTCTAGTGAAATCAATTCAATCCCAGGTTAACTGCTTGACAAAAAAAGTGAATGAAAATTTTGGACTTTTGGTTAATGTGATTCTCTTTTATTTTTCCCTCCTAAAGTGATCAGTGTGATCTTGCTTGTTTTGGTTAAAAATCAATTTGAATGATTTCATACCCTTCACCTGAATATCAAATGGGTTAGATTCTATTAGAACAAACCTGTGGTACTTGATTGAATGGCACAAGAAAGACAAAGGGACTGAAAGGATAAAAAATGATTCTGAATACCTTTTTAACATTCTTCTGGCTTATGTGGACAAAGTATTATACTTACATATTTGTCCCCTTTCCTGAAGGGTATACATTTCAAACAATAAAGCTGGGAGAGCTTTGTCTTCCTTCTTACCGAACTTTCACTTTGGAGGAGCTTGAAGAGGCTACAAATAACTTTGATACATCAACTTTCATGGGTGAAGGTTCTCATGGTCAGGTATGCCATCCCATATTGTTATCACCTGATTTGAACTTCACTTATTGAAGCAGTTTCTGGTGCTTCTTATTCATCTCCAAGACCTTACTTTCATAATTTCTTTTACAATTTTTCATGGATGAATAAGTTGTTTAGTACATTTCCACAAGAAAACTATTAAGCATCTTTACATAACATGCCAGAATGCAGACCCCTTTCCTGCTGTGTTAAAGTTTGTATGTATAAGCAGCATATGATTAATGCCATGTAAAAGAAAAATAAATAAATAAGTCCTCATTTTGTCCCAGTTATCCATAGGTCATATTCTTTTTAGTTTCCAGAGCTGTTTTCTGTTGAGGATGGAGCCTGATTAGCAGCTGGGAGTACTATTGATTGAGGAATACTGTTTGTGTGGCCTCAAAATATAAGGCGCCCCTGGTGCCTACTCATCTTTTTCTTTTGAACATAGTGGAATCGGTGTGAATCCGTGGATGTAGGCAATCTTGCCGAACCACGTAAATCGCTGTGTCTTGTGTGTGGTTGCATCTGGTTTTTTTGTTCCTTTCCTTTACATTTTCTTCATTAGATAGGATTGCACGCATGTGTTAATACAAGTTATGTTGCTTGCACTTGCTCGTGGGATGTAAAAGTTTTTTGACATTCCATGTTTTTGGTACTCATGGATTGGTATATTGACATGGTTAAAGAATTATTTACTGGTTGCTCTGGTAATTCAGTTACCATGTTTTCATAGAAGAAAATATTCATACTGTATATATATTAAATTTTGGATGTTGAAATGGATGAGTGGCAAGACTAGAAATGATAAAATTAGGAATGAATCTATTTGTGGGAGCTTAGGTGTAGCATCAATAGGTGATAAAATGAGGGAAAGTCGATTGAGATGGTTTAGGCATGTAAAACAAAGTCCAATGACTACACCAGTGAAGAGGAGTGAGACAATGCAAGTTAAAGGTGCTAGAAGGACTAGAGGAAGGCTAAAATTGACATGGGTTGAAGTAGTAAGGAGTGACATGGCAACTTGTAATTTAACTACAGATATGACCTTAAACAGAGTGACATGGCGGAACAGGATTCGTGTAGCCTGTGGGTCTTGATTTTTGCAC
>JAOXJP010237448.1:0-38233 GCA_025762735.1 Platanus orientalis | reverse complement strand
TTAAACAAGAAAAGAATGAGAAAAGGGGTAGAAGAAACCCATAAAGGTATTCTTGAATTTCTGGGCAGAACCTTGAAATTACTAAAATACCGCTACTGATGTGCCAAAAAATTCTGAAAATTTGCAAGTAGATTCTGACATATGTGAGGGTCTTATGGTCAAAATTTTATTGATTTCTAATAAGATTTGTTATGTGAAATCATAAAATTTCAGACCTTTGAAGATTCTTTAATGGAGATTTCATAAAACTAGTATAGAATCTTTATATTTAAACTAGTAGGGAAGAAGGGTGATCAAGAGGGGTTTCAGGAAGAAGAAAGGGGATGGATGGGAGAAGAAAACCTGAGAAGATTACCTTTGTTTGACTGGTATGATTTGGACTAGAAGTTGTCCTAGAAAACCCAGCTGTGAGATTATATTTTCTGCAGATTCTTTTATTTCCAACAACTTGAATCTTCTAGTATGTATGGTGTTGCAGCAACACAATAAAATGAATTAGAATAAGGAGAATAAGGGAGGAAAGAAGATAGAAGGAGGAAAAGAACAATAGTTAGAAGAAGATTAGGACAAGAAGAGAAGAAGAATAAAATGTTAGAAAAAGGAAGAGAGAAGAAGCATAGGGATGAACCCTAACTAGTCCACATGGCTATACCATGGGACAGGGGGAAGGAGGGATGAATCCAACAAAACCAAACTTTAGTTTATAAATTCATTGTCTACCAATGCAAAAACGTGCAACCCTATATATAGGCTCTCAAACTTGAGAAAATGGCAATAAACCAAATTAGAAACTTCTAAACTACTAGCTTACTTGCTACCTAAGACTTCCCTAAACTCAAAACTACTAAAATATTGGCTTTCTGAAAGTAAAAACTGCCAAAAAGTAAGGTCTTCTAGAGGATTTCGTCTGACACTTCAAAAGGGCCCTACTTTGACTTGTTGACTCACTAAAATTACTAAAATATTGACACTAATGCCTTATTACAAAAATACCCTTATCTTGAAAAAACCCAATTTAACCCATGACACAAAAGGCCTTATTACATGATTATCCCACCCCTTAAAACACTTGAAATAACCCATCTTTTGGCCCCACCCACCTTGGGCTTGATTCTTTTATGGATTGGTACATACAATAACCTCTTGATTATGTCCACATTAGTTATTTAGTATTCTCCAATGATTCCAAGGTCTTGTGAATATAATGCAATTTGAATGATTGATGAATGAATGAAAATTCCATGGCTTATGGCTTTTGTTCTTTAGTAAGTAACTCAAGAATCTTGAAAGTGGTGATTTCAACCCTAGGTGTGGTTGCCTAGGCAGCCACTAGTGTGATTCTAGTTAGTATCGTCTTTTTTTATATTTTTTTATCTCTATTCTTCTTTTTTGTTATCTTTATTTTATTGTAGATATCTCTATTACAACTTTTGTTCTTAAACCCTAGTTTGTCAAAAGTTTTATTGAAGTGCATAACTATTCCATCATAATTGATTCCCAGGAACCTCTTAAATAAATCTTAAACCTATTCTAACCCTTGAAGAGATCACATAATTTATTTTAGTCTATCCTACAACAAATTCAGTATCAGGGTACCAAATCATTCCCTTTTCGTCCTGCATCAATCTGGCTACAGGGAAGGTGTTATCCTCATTGAGGATAGTATGTGGTCAAGCAAATAGATGAAGTGTTCATCTGTGGGGGTGGCAGTTACTTGAGGATTGCAGGACTCCACAAAATTGCATCTTTTGTGGTTCTTACATTTGGAAATCTGATTTTCTGAATAAACCTCCTTTTCCACTTACAGATACCTGTAGGAGCAGATTCAAGGAAATTTGTGTTATGTATGATTCAGAGTCAAAAGGAAGAAGCCCATGGCTTCCTTGTAAAAAGGCAAAGAGAAGATTGGTTTTGGTACTTTGAAGGGGTGTCACGTTTTCTAAGGGTGTTGAGGGAATAAATTAGAGGGTGGTATAAATGTAATAAAGTGTTCCATGTATGAGGACACTATAGCTGGTCGTTAGGTTGGGAGTAGGAGAATTTTTAAGTCAATGAAAGGGGCCCACTTAAGAGTTGGGCGACAGCTTTGAGAGAAGCCTAGTTTCTTTCAAAGTTGCTAATTTAGGAAGGGAGTTTTTTGGAGTTATTTTATTCCAGTTTTGGATATTAGTAGGAAGCTTCTTTTATTTATTTATTTAGAAAATTGAAAGGGGTAGTTTTGTAATAGAGGAAATACTATATTTGTGGTTGCTAAAACCACTATAGCGAATGAAGAATTTTTTTTCTCTCAAGCTGGGCTTGGTTATAGTGGGTGAAGTTGGACTTCAACCTTGAGAAAACCCACAGTTGGACTGTGGTAGCAATGGAAATTTGGAACCTTTGCTGTGTTCTCTATCTTCCCTATGTTTTCTGTGTGGTTGTTCCATTTTTATACTTCTATATCTTCTACCATGTTGATTCTGAAAGCAATCCCATCGAGTGCACTTGAAGAAGAGTTGAAGCCACATGATTTTTGGACTATTAAACATTGGTTCTCCTGGAGATTTCAGTCCCAAGTACAGGCAGTGTTGATACCTGATATAGGCTGCAGAAGATCAGATTTCCGTGGGTTTTCCTCACCAAACCCACCCCTGATTTTGAAGGGTTTCTGATGTTCTAAAAGTGGGGTTTTCTAGACATGACAGATAAGTTCCTGAATCCCTAAACTCCTTTTTTGTTCCCTTGTTGTTTACCCTATCTTAAGAAGGTCTGATAGTCTTATTCTGTTTGAGTTACCAGTTCAGCAATAGACTTACTTTTAAATTCACTAGTTGTGTTTGCTGAATATCCCATTCCCGAACCATATTTTGATATGTTATTAAACCTAATCTCACTGTTCTATTGCTGGATTCTTGTCTCTGTATTGCTGACCTCAGTCATCTCAATTCTGAATTTTGTTCTGTTACCTAGTCTGCTGGATATATGAAACCAGACTTGTGTTCTTTAATACTTTATTATTATTATTTTTTGATAAGCAAAATTTCATTAAGAGAAAAGGGATGAGAAATCCCCAAAGACAGCAAGCACTAAAAGACAATAAAAGCAAAGAACCTAATTACAAGAGAACAACAATCCTCAATCCCATTTAGTACTTGCCACTGAATAGCCCCCCATGTGCTCACAGTTCAGACCCCCAAAGCAAGTCAAGTCCTTTGCCTTGCAGAAAACATTATACGCCGGTTTCTTACACCTTTCAAACGCCCTTTTGTTTTGCTCAAGCCAAATCAGTCGACAAACTGTCGGGCAAATTTGTAGACGTCCTCCAATTATTCCAAGAAGCAATCAACATATCCTCCCTATTTGGGAACACCCAAGATAAGCCTATCTTTTTTAGGAAGATCTCCCAAATCTTAGATGTGAAGGGGCAATGAATGGAGATATGATCAATGATCTCAGCATCATGTAAACAATAGGGGCAAGCATTAGGAATGACCATACCACGACCTTGGAGCAAATCCATAGTAGGGAGACAACCCTTGACCACAGTCCACATTAAGAAGGTGACTTTGGAGGGGAGATTTAGCTTCTAAATGGTTACCCAAATGCGGTCGGGCACAACCTCAGTCCAACGAGACTCTACAATATGTGACAAAGAAGACCCTGATGCAGCAGCTCTACACTACTTGGAGAAAGCTTACCCTCTTTGGAAGCCGAAGCCGAAATTTCACCAAAGAAAGAAGAAAGGGAGCATGTGTCCATGGTAATTAGGGTTTTAGAGTCTTTTAAATTTTAATTTTAGCATGTAATAAGGCTTTAAACAGCCATAGAGTATGGGTTTATTAAGTAGGAGTGTTTAGAGGGAAAATTAAGAACTTTATGCTATGTTTTAAATTTTAAATTAGGGGATTTACTAGTGCTGGTCATGTGAGAAAGTAGGGGGGTAATTTTGGAACTTTGGTTCTAATTTTTTTAAAAGGGTTTATAACCCTACTTGCTGTACAATTTTACACTGGTTTTTGGAGTAACAAAATTTGGTTTTGAAAACCCACGCGTGGGATACTTCTTCCTCTTCGTTACGGTTTCTCTAGGTGAGACTGATTCTCTTCCTCAATCAACCTCCTTCATTCTCTTCTTCTTGCCATCATTTCTCCTCATCATATTACCCATCTCCCATCTTCCTTCTTCCTTTTCTCCTCCATTCTTTTTTTCTTCTTATGTTTTACTATTTTCTTGCATCAGAATTTTTCTGCAGTTCATAACCTTCATTGAAACTTTCCATCACACCTCTTCCATCTCTTTACCTTTGCTTAAATCCTTTCACAAGGGTGTTCCTATCCCTTGGGCAACCCACTTAGAGCTGTTTCTCCTCTCATAAAACCCACCTGTATCAAATAGGGACAAATTTGAAGAGTAAGAGGCGGCTCACCTATTGAAACTGATTTTTGGTGAATTTTTTTAATATCTTGGACCAAGCTTTGGGACTGATTTCAACACTTCTCAAGAGGTTTTGGGATCTACTCCAAGAGGTAAAAATAGTATTTTAAAAGCTCTAGTGAGATTGAAGTTGTATTTGATTTTCTGAAGTTTCTACAATTTTCGGGCATGACCTAATTGGGTGTTTTTTAGAATAAATAACTAAAGACCTCTAAAATTTGTGAAATTTTTATGAGAAGACCTTGAAGACCTGCAGGACATAACCCTAAAGTTTCAGAATTTTCAGACACCTGTTAGGGGTATTTTTTTGTAATTTTATCACTTTTTTTTTTGTGTGGAAAATTACAATTTTGCCTCTTGCCTAAAAATTCCAGAATTTTGTTTCTGGGTTGTTAGTTAATTATTTGAAGTTGATTTACGTTGTTCCGCTTCTTATCTTCTTTTGGGTTGTATTTCTTCTCCCCCTTTCTTATTCTTTTTAATGAAGTTATTTATCAAAAAAAAAAAAGATTAAATACCAGTCCGATGCCTAGCAGCACTGGAAAGCCTTCACCTGCCAGCATTCCCATTCCTGATCGCAGACCGAAGGGTTTGCACTTCATGGTGAACATGTCTGTTCTCCATTCCCAATCTAATCTGAAATTTTGAGAGTTGATTAGATAACTACTTAACTGGTTGCCTATTCAATTTCAGAGGTTTTTAATCAGTTCCCTCTGTGTTTCATTAAGATAAAGTAATCTGGCCAGGACCTGGAATTCTACAGAACCTTCTCGTGAGACTTTGTTAGCTTCCTCAAGTGGAGACCTATTGAACCTAGCCCCTAGGGCATCCTGCATTAATGTATTTGCAGCCAAACACATCCTAAGAAATTACTTCAGATTTTAGCCCTCGTGGCTACAGGGTTTTCTTTTGTTTTCTTTTTGGGGAGTTTCATTCCTTTGATTCATCAATTTTATATTATAAAAAAATCTCAATTAGTCAATTTAATCCTAGAATGTCTGGCTCCTCTGATGTCATTACAGCAGATGAGGATATTGGGACCATTTGCTCATCTAGGCCTAATCAAATATGTAATCGTAAAACTAAAAGTGCAGGTTCTTTGAAGGGGAAGGATTAATCTAAGGCTGTTTTAAGATGGATATCTCTGATTTGTGGGGCAACTTTAACTCATGGGAAGGGTTGGAAAGTGAGGAGTGGAACGAGGATAGTTTTTTGGATGTGCTGAATGGCTAAGGACTCCTTACCTGTTTCAAAAGAGAATTTGGACCATGCCTTAAGGTCAGTAATCTACTTAGTTCTTTTCCCCCACTGGTGTGCCAGGTTAGAAGAGAGAGACAGAGAGTGTTGGAGAGGAAATGACATCTAATAGGATTGCTTCATAGGGGGAGGCTAATGAGTTAAATGATGAAGCTGAGTGTGGTCATGGGGAGCTGATGGAGACAGATGGTGGAGGAAAAGCTTCTAGAGACGGAATATTTAAAGGGGAAGGGGTAAGGGTATAAGAGGGAGAGCTGTTAAATAATTTGTGGGTTTTGGGGAGTTTTTACTTGGGGATTTCTTTGCTTCATTAGAGGGTTTGGGAGGGCTTGGTTTCTGGATTGAGTTTGGGTGGTTGTTGAGAGGGGGACTTTGGAGGGATGGGGGCTGGATTTTAAGGTTATCTTTTTGGTCTGGGGATTGTTTTTGGTGGTCTGGTTTGATTTTCTGGCAGTGTTTTTTGTAGGGTTGCAAATTGGGCCGGGCCAACCCAAAATCCGAAACCCGAACCTTTCAACCGAAAGATTAAGTGCGGTTCATTTTATTTCGGGCCCAAGTTTTGGGACTGAATTCAGGCAGGCCTTTAGTCAGCTTGAATGGCCTGGCCCGAACTGCAGAATGGGCCTTGAAGTTTGGCTCGTCTGAAGCCCACCTTTTTCAGACTGGGCCGAGTTTGGGTTGAGTCAGTTGGGCAAAGTGCTTTATTTTGGGCTGGTCTTGGCCCAGCCTGTCCCGGCCTGATTTGCAGCCCTAGTTTGTTGAGAGACCTTTGGCTGTCTCTCTCAACTTTGTTTTTGGGGGACTTTCACTTCCCTTCGAATGCCCACTCATATACTTCTAAAATAGTTTATGTTGTTACCAATATTTTTTCTTTTGCAAATAACTCCTTAATTATAGTAAAATGTATCATTCATTAATTTAATATATAATGTAATAACGTTTATTTTAGGAAATTGTCTTTTGTTAAAAAAAAAAAAACTGTTTATAGGTCAATCTTCATTTATGTTAATAGGAAATTATCATTTTATTTTCTGTTTCTCTCTTCACTCTAATCAGCCACGTCATTGGTCCCACCAGAACCATAACCCACACTCCACATATAAGTGTAAGAGGAGGAAGTTTGATGCAGCACAATGCTAGGGATACCAAAGTCGACGTAGGGTATTTCCAAGTGTCTCAAATACTTACCAAATTAATAATGCAGAAGCAAAATTCCAGTCAGCAGTGTTTCTTGATGAAGAAAACATAAAACCAGTAGAGATTCTTTGACCTATAGATTCCAACAACTTGTTTGCTTAATGTTGGTGATGTCTTGATGAGATCAGCAAGATGATAAAGAAGGTATAAGAGCAAACAATAAACAAAGGTGAAGAAGAAGAATTGGAGAATGGAAGAAGATAGAAAAAATAGGGGAGCCTAATGGCTACTACCCAAAGAGAATAGGGATAGGAGGGGATAGGGGCCCACAACCAAGAAGCCAAGCTCAACAATCAAAATTTATTTCATTCAATGGACAACGACAACAAATAGACTTATCCCAACTATTTGGGGTCGGCTACACGAATCCTGTTCCGCCATTCTGCTCTATTTAGTGCCCCATTAAATTACTACCCAGGTCAATTTTAGCCTTCCTCCAGTCCTTCTAGTACCTTTAACTTGCATCATCTCACTCCTCCTCACTGGCAAAATTCATTGGTCTTTGTCGCACATGACCAAACCATCTCAAGCGACTTTTCCTCATTTTATCACCTATTGATGCTACACCTAAGCTCCTATGAATGGATTCATTCTTAATTCTATCATTTTCTAGTCTTGCCACTCATCCATCTCAACATCCTCATTTCAATGACACTCATTTTATGTACGTGCTGTTTGTTGGCTGCCCAACATTCTGCTCCATCAAGCATGGCTGGTCTTATAGCTGTCTTATAAGATTTTCCCTTCAATTTTAGTGGTATCCGCTTATCACACAACACTCTAGAAGCACCTCTCCACTTCAACCATCCCACTCTAATTCTATGAGCAACATCATCTACAATATCTCTTTCTTTGTGCATGATTGAATCAAGATAGCGAAAATGGTCACTCCGGGGTATCTCTTGGTTATCTATTCTAACTACTCCCTCATTTCTACTCCTATTTTGGCTAAACTTGCATTCCATATATTCTGTTTTAGTCCTACTTATTCTAAAACCATTTGATTATAAAACATCCCTCCATAGTTCTAGCTTGGCATTTACCCCCTCTCTAGTCTCATCAATCAACACACATTATCAGCAGACAACATACACCATGGCCCTCCTCCTGTATACGCCTAGTCAACTCATCCATAACTAAGGCAACAAGGTATGGACTCAATGTTGATCCCCTGGTGCAAGCCTACTATGATCGCAAACTCGCTTGTCTCTCCCTCAGTTGTCCTAACACTAGTTATCACTCCATCATACATATCCTTAACTAGGTCAATATATTTACTTGGGACCCCTTTTTTTATCCAAAACTCACGAACTGATCTTTGTTAATACTCTAGCAAAAAGCATACACTAGTTCATCCAATCAATGTCTCCCAATATAAAAACATGCAACCCTATATATAGGCTCACAAACACCAAAAAAATTAGCAAGAACATAAAATAGAAAGTTCCAAACGTGGGGTCTAAAACTTGCTAAACAAAAACTATTAAAGACCACACTTTCCTAAGACCAAAGCCTACTAAAACTTGACTTTCTAAAAATTAAGATTACCAAAAACTACTCTCTACTAGGAGCTTTCAACCAACCCTTTGTAGGATCCACATGTTGACTTTAAGACTTCTTAACTCTATTTTCGTCACTTACTGATATAGTGATAACCTTTTAGTATTTTGGTCTGGTCATAACTTTTGCAAATCACATTGGATTGGGGAAATCTTGGTCTCCTTAGAAAGGTAACTGAATAGCTTTTCTAATGACATCAAAATCAAGCCATAAATGTAAGTTTTAACTTTAGAAAACTTAGGCTAAAAGTAAGTGACAGGGTTACAACTCACAATAAAAACTAAAAAAACTAAATTGCTCGTGGCACGATTGGCTTTATTACATTTGAATTATCCCACCCTTCATAGAATTCGAATTATACTAACATAACACTCAAATTTAAATCTGGCCCTCTTGTGTGTGGGCACATACTTAAGTCTCATTATGTTGTCCACATCATTCTCCTAGGGTGTGGATGCACCCACTCCATCACAATTTCCATTGGCGTATCTATTTGGGTTTTGCAAAAGTGGAAGAGGATGTGGTGGATGATCTAGGATTGAGGACTTGCATGCACCTTTTGGAATGTGACTTTCTTGTCTTAGACCTTTTCTTTGATCTGGTCCATTTCCGGGCTTTGGCTCGAATGGTAAAGTTAAGACATTTTGTAATGATTTACAACATGGTTGGTGGAAGAGGAACCAATATGGATTCTTTACACGAACCCATCCGCTTTGATATCTTTCTTTTTTTGGCCTTGGTTTTTTTTTTTTTCCAAACTTCATTTTGGCTTTCAGAATCAGGTTTTTGTTCTGGAATGGAAGAATATCTAAATCTGACTCGTGTTGCTTCTCATTCTGCGTTGAGCTTTTCCTATTCAGTCTTTTTCTTTTCTCATATAAACTTGAGCTCTTCAAGCTCTTTTTGGAACTCACTAAGTAAATCAATTCTACTAGCTTTCCTCTGCACTTCTATTTAATGAAGTTTGCATTGAAGAATATCACTCCGACCTTGGAGAATCATGTAGTGCCAATAGTCAAAATAATACTTTTGCCTCTCTTGATAAAGATTTATTTTCACTTGATTAAGCTCATGTCTGATTTCATGTTCCCATAGAGACCTCACCTAATATTCATAACCTTGAAGAGTTTGAGGAACGTTGTAGAGTTTCCAATAAAAATTCTTAGCCATACAAGGATCTTCATGATGAAGACATCGAGTTCAAGCGCGAGTTCCAAGTCTACCAGAAGAGGCGCAGGAGGGATACGGTCATGCTATGGTTCTATTAAGGCCATTTTTTATGTTACATGTTCTTTTTTATTTTATGTGACATGTAGTGAGGGTATTTTAGTCGTTATACGTTTTTTAGGGGTGTTTCTGTTATTTTTCCTAGTTCAAGGATACTTTTGTCATAAAAGAATATGGGAGAGGTTATTTTAGGCCTAACTTTTATTTTTTACACAACCTAGCCGTGAGATTCTCTATAAAGAGCCCACGACTAGTTCGTTGTTGGACATTGAAATTGAATAAAGATTGATGCTCACGTTTTGGCTCTTATGTCTTCTTCTTCCTTCTCTTGTTGTAGGTTGAAGATCCTCAAAACCCTGTAATGGGTCTAGGCCACCACCTAGTTTAACACTAGTGGTGGAAGCCACTCCTTCCCCTTGGGTTAAAGGATCTTCTTCCTATTCTTATTATCCATCGTACTTTACTTTTTTTTTTTTTTTTTTTTTTTTTCAGATTTATTGATTGTTTAAAATGAAGTTTTTGTGCAAGAAGTTCATCTCCAACAAATCATATTTTAGTTGTGGACCATACAACAACTCTTAGGGCTATGGAAGAGTAAATCGATTCACGTGGTAGAAGTTCTTCTCAACAGTTTGAAGTTTTGAAGCTGATACAAGAGCGAAGCAAGCTCCTAGGTATGACTACTTGTTTTCTAGTGATTTCACAATACTCTACCAAATTCAAACTAGGGCTATTCTTGTATTTTTGAAGGCTTCATATTGTTACCCACTGCTGGACGATCCTTCAAGAAGCAACCAACAGTTAAAAATTTGAAAATTTAAATTATTATAGTTGTTGGAAGAAGTACCAGGTGTGAACTTCAGATTATGAGTGATTTCAAGAGATCGAATGCTACATCCCACAAATAAGAGCTTGATTAGAGTTAAGGCATCTGGAATCATCTACATGGTTGTACGATCCTTGGTGAAGTGATTCCCTATCCTAAATTGCCATCGGGTTCAATTTCTAGTCGGCAATAGCTCATACAGGCATGAAAACAGGGCAAAAAGTGATCTCAAGGGATTGCTTCCCAACCTTTAATGGCTAGGTCTTTTCCAAGTTGGAAACTCCCTGGGTGTTGCCAGGTCTTAGGCGACCCTAGTGGGTAGTAAAAGAGGCTGGCGGCACTTGTTGGATGAGAGATTTTGTTTTTTTTTTTTTTTTTTGAAAACTTCAAAATTGGTTTCTTGGCCTTGCATATCACTTGCAATCATCTTCAACATCATTAAAGAGGTCTTCTGTATCAGATTCAGGTATTTCTTCTCTACTTTTGGTATATTTGGCATGAGCCCTAGAGCTGAGGCTTTGATCCCTTGACCTAAACTTTCCCTAAAATATTATGATTGACAAAATATGCCTTAGATTCGTTTTTATTTATTTATACCTTCTCTAAGGTAATCCAATCTGCTTCCCTTTCCTTCAGCGTAATTTAGGCTCTTTGGAAAAAATTCTAATCTTACTATTTTTGACCAATGCCTAACTCTAATTACTTATTCCCCCAAAATAAGTCCATAAAAGAACATTACAATTAGATCTTTGATTGTTTAGTAATTTTGTAATTTCTAATTCCTTGATTGCATATTGGTCTAATTTAAAAAATTGTTTGAATTAGCATTTGAACTTGCGAGTAGGAAATCTTGTTTATTTTTCTTTATTACTTTATCAATTTATCAATTTTATTCCCATCTCCTGAGCACATACTCACTATCCTACATGCATGCTGCATCACTTCATAGACAGTATAATTCACCATGTTTTATATTCGCAAGAACCCAACTAACTAGATAAGAATTAGTTAGAACTTAGCTTTGATACCAAAATTGATGCAATACAATACTAGGGACATTAATGTTGATGTAGGGTATTGCCAAGTGTCTTAAATAATTAATTACCAAATTAATAATGCGGAAGCAAAATTTCAATCAACAGTGCTTCTTGAGGGAGAAAACATAATCTAGTATGTATTCTTTGATTTGCTGATTCCAACAACTTGCTTGATTAATGTTGGTGATAACTTAATAGGTGCAACAAGATGATAATGAAGGTGTAAGAACGGCAATAAATAAAGATGAAGAAGAATAAATAAAAATAGAAAAAAAGAGGGGAGAAGGGGAGCCTAATGGTTACTACCCAAAGAGAAGAGGGATAGGAGGGGATAGGGCCCACGGCCAAGAAGCCAAGCTTGAACAATAAAAATTTATTTCATTCAATCAATGTCTCCCAATACAAAAACGTTCAGCCTTATATAGACTCACAAATACAAAAAAATAATAATAATAAAATAACAAGAACATAAAATAGAAAGTCCCAAACGTGGGCCTAAGACTTGCTAAAAGAAAAACTACTAAAAACTACACATTTGTAAGACCAAAACCTATTAAAACCTTGATTTTCTAAAGACTAAGATTACCAAAAACCACTTTTTACTAGGAACTGTCAACTAGCCGTTTATAGGACCTACATGTTGACTCTAAGACTTCCTAATTCTATTTTCGTCTATTAGTATCTGGTCATTACTTTTGTAGATCACATCGGATTTGGGAAATCTTGGTCTCGTTAGAAGGGTAACTGAATAACCTCTCTAATAATACACCAAAATCAAGCTGCCCCCCCACCCCCCCTTCCACAAAAAAAAAAAAGAAAGAAAGAAGAAGAAGCAACAAGTTTTGACCTTAGAAAACTTGGGCTAAAAGTAAGCGACGGGATTACAACTAAAAAAAAAAATTAAACTACCCATGGCATTATTGGCCTTACATTTGAACTATCCGATCCCTTACAAAATTCGAATTAAACCCACATAACACTCAAATTTAAATCTGACCCTCTTGTGTGGAGGCGCATACATAAGTCTCATTATGTTGTCAACATCAAAGTTAGGTTTCTTCTTTCTTGTTAAGGTTTGCGAGTAAGACAGAGGGTAAGTATTTGGTAACCCTAGATCTCAATCTACTTGTAGCAGCTATGGTAAGTCTTTTGGGTGGTGCTTAACTGGCTTGGAGGAGATATCCAAAGTTGTTTGGGATTGGTCTCCTTGGAACCCTTTGTTACAGTGTTTGGAATGAGAGAAATAAGAGAATTATTTAAAAAAAACCTCTTGTCAAGACGATGTTCGAAGCATTATCTACAATTCCTTCCATGACTGGTGTTCTATTCGAAAGGATTATGACATTGACCGGTGGTATTCATTGTGGTTTAGAGAGAACTTCATGTCTATGAGTTAGTTTGAGGCTTTTGGCCCTGGTTTGGATTATTTTTGTTGTCTTTTATTTTCTTTTGCTGCTTTGTTCACCTTCCTAGTGAACCAATTTGTTCTCTTTTTTCTTTTTTTTCCTTTTAGTCTTAATGAAGTTCTACTGTTTCATTAAAACTCCTATACATTTTCTACTCTTAGTAGCGAGAAATAAATCATTTCTTGTTTGTTTTCTCTGAAAATGGAAGGAACCTTTCTTGCATTTATCCTCTCTTCCATTTCTCTCTCAAGGGGAATTTCAATCTTAGTTCACGAAAGTGCCATTTGATGGCAGGTGGGCTATTTTCTTCTTCTTTTTCCTGTCATTTGTTTATTTATTCAGAGAAATATAATGTTTCTTCAAGGCCTTGGAAAATTGTGAAGAGAATCCGCTAACCAAACTTGGGGATTCTGTGTATTTTTGTCTTCTTTCCTACTTAGATGTAACTGGGTTCTCGAGTCAGTCTATACCATATCACAGTTGAATTGGGTTGGGTTGGGTTTTCTTTGTGTGTTTGGGCTGTCTTTAACATTCATTGGATTTTTGTTCCAATAGAGTTAACTTATTTTTTATTTATTTGTGTGTGTGTGTCAATTGTTTTGGTTTTCCATTGGGGGCCCACAGGTTGGGATGGGCTGGTTCTCTTAGAAAGGATGTTTTATACCTAGCCTTTCGTTAGCATAGTGTTGCCCTAGGGCTGTGGTGATCGTGACCTATTCCCACCCGTAGTAATACAATGGTTTGAGAAAAGATTCAACTTCCTAGATTCTCTTGATCACAAGGATGGTGAATGGTGAAACAGTGCCATACCCTATATGTGTGTGTACATGGTGATGAGACCCAGTTTGACCCTTGGAATCCGTAGATCCTAGAGGCCACACACGTCTATCATGTGTATTGGTTCAGTTTATGGTTCCACCTCTTATATCTGTAATGTAATGTTTGCCATTAATATATGCTGTCATGATCTTCCCAGCTGGTATCTTAGTCTACCCACTAACTACTTTATTACTAGTTTTGAGAAATGAAACTCTTGTTTGGAACAACTTGTCTGGAACTCAGCAACTCACTAATGTTAGCGTAAATAAATCCCACTGTCTAAGAGATGAATCCATGTCAGGTACAATTCCTAATTTTTCTATAAATCACCAGGAGAGCCTTAAAATTTACCAATTTTGGTGCATTTGTGTGAAGGAAAAGCTCAGATCCCATGTCAAGCTTTTTTATTATCTTGTTTGTTGCAAAGTCATGGAAACTACCATTGTTTTAGTTGTCCTTGCAAAAGGGAAAACAGAAAGAAAAGATTACCTTGTTTTGGTTGCGCCATTTGGGTTAGTTTGGATTGTGATTGAAGCGTACTTGATTCTAAGACATGCAGAGACATAGGGTGGAAAAAATGCAACATAATATAGTTCTCTCTGCTGATTCTCACTGCTGGTTAATTTGATTGCAGGCATGCTGGGGATGGAGTCCCAGATGATGATGGCAAGGTGGATCATATCTAGCTGTGCATTTTCCTTGTTACTGTACTTGTAGTGTTCTAACTGTTCTATTTTTAGTTTGTTGATGGTTTGTTATCATCAAAATGGGGAAAACCAGGTCATGTAAGACCATATTGCGCGATTTTAGTTATTTGCTTGAGCTTTCTTTTTCTCACCTGTGAATTTGTTTGTGCGTATAAAATCTCTGTAGGGGAACCTCACTATATCGCTGAGGTGGAATTTATCGGCCATACTTGATATTCATTGAGCATCAGTAAAGACCATGAAATTGTTCGCTCCACTGTTTTCATCTTTTGAGATTGTGTTTTTGGTGGTGGGATGCTAGTTCCACATGTCTTGGTGTTCAATTCACTGGTATTCTGGTTATTACCTGGGATAAAGAAGGATATTTGTCATTACATATGACTACCTTTGTATGGAAAACATCTCCCCATCAATTTTGAGCCCAATAAGACACGTGTCTAAACAGGCATATTTCAATTTTCGACAAAACTTGCACTTTTCCCACATGGCCAAGTCTATTGGGCCAGAACATGCAGTACTAGAGTGTAGATACTCAGGTGGGCTTTTTTTTTTAGTTGTTGGTAGAATCAGGTGGACTCATTTGGACTCCTGTGAGAATGACCTGTTGGTCCTCACTTTGTTTTCTACAGGTGAGGGTTCTAGGGATCCCTAGAGAGAGTTGATGAACTTGTTACTGCGGGGATTGAGCGCCTGTGTTGTGACGGTAGTGAGAAGAAATTGATATCTGAGTTGGGTTTGAATCAATCAAAGCCTCCTGTCTCTGAAAGGCATTGTAATCTGTAGAGGGCATTTTTTTCATTGGATGAGACCACGAAGCTTTTTACAAGGGGAGGGATCTACATAGACAAATCGTTTAAATCATTGACAAACAATTCGCGTTACCGTAGATTGACTCTGTATAATTCCCAACTATACGCAATTATGTTACTGGCGTAGTTGGATGCAGGTTTTTTGAGAGTTGGATTGATTCTGTATACATAATGGAAATCTCACAAACAAATATCCACTCGCCTATTTAGTCTCAGGAGATGATTGGCGGGAAAAATTGAATTGCATTTTTCAAAAATTGTAATTCACTTTTGCCCTCCAATAGTGTCCTGCCACCTATTAGACAGGACCTCGGTAGGTCATAAGTGGCAGGAGAAGATCCGGTCTACTATTTGGTGTGTTCTAACCCAGACTTTGATCAACCAAAAATAATAATAATAAATAATCATTGCTTGGCAATTGGACGTTACAATTAGGTTTGGGAGTGGATCGAGTATGATTTGATTTCAACCATCAAAGGTTTGGTAAGAAATACAAAAAAGTAAAATATTCTTATATTGTTCTTCTTATTTTACATTTGCATATGAAAATCTATTTTGGCCTTTTTGTCCTATTAATATCTTGAATTTGTCCCATTGCTTGGTAATTCATTTCTTTTATATTCACTAAAATTGCATTCCATATATTTTGTTTAGTCCAACTTATTTTAAAGATTTTGGTTTTAGAATGTTCATCCATTCTTCTCCATAGATATTTATCTATTCTTGCGGTTCATAATCAAAACAATATCATTGGCAAGCAATATGCACCACGGGACTATTTCTTGTTCATACATAATCTTATTCATAACTAAGGCAAAAATAACAGACACAATGTTAACCTTTGGTATAAACCTATAAATCTGAATGAGTTCATTTTGAAGCATTACTTTATGGCAACAAATGCCTTTGGAAATTTGAAATGAAATGATTACATTACAGGTGGCTGCAAACAGGCCCTAACAAATGACACTACTCATGTAATCTTGTGTATTGAATCACTTCCTCCTTTTACTTTCCACAAACCTGTAGAAATTTAAAGTTGGGTTTGAGAAATAATGAGCACCCAGGAGTCGGACTGAAAACCAACTCTGCATCCAGCCATTTAAAAAAAAAATACAGGTGAGGTGGGTCGGATCTTTTTCAATTGGATTTGGATTCTATTGTTTGTTTTCCAATCTGAATTAATGGATCCGTATCTATACTTTAGACATTGCATCTGAACAATGTTGTCTGTTTAGGGTTATGGATGATTCGAATATTTATCCGTAATCTGATTTGTATTAGATCCACTTAAAGTGAATGTGGATCCATATGTATTCACTACAACTAAATATTCAATTCGTTAAGAAGAAATCCGATTGTATAATTATATATATTGATCCACTCTAACTAAATATCCATATTTGTAAGTTAATATATATGTACATAATTTTATATCTATTTTACACACACACACACACACACACACACACACACACACACACCTAATGAATGGTTACAGGCTGAAAGTTAAATTATAGTAATGTAGGACATGTTAAATGGAATACAATACATAAGTACCTTATCCTTAACCCTAATCCATTCTCATCTCCAATTCTCATATATTACAATAAATAAATAAATTGAAACTGTAGTCGAAACCTTCTCTAGCGACTGATTCTCCTTCTCTGGTTTGAACTTCACAAACCATCTTCTTTTACATGGTAAATAATTAG
This sequence comes from Platanus orientalis, assembly GCA_025762735.1. Lineage (NCBI taxonomy): Eukaryota > Viridiplantae > Streptophyta > Magnoliopsida > Proteales > Platanaceae > Platanus > Platanus orientalis. The sequence continues at coordinate 21,260 of JAOXJP010237448.1, read as the reverse complement.
TCTAAATGCATTTGTATTAAAGCGAGGAAAATTAAGAAAATTATGGTGTAATGTTTATTGTTAGATTGAAGGTGGTTTGTTATTCCTCTTTTTCTTTTTCTTCTATTAAGTGTTCCAGTCTCTATTTTTCTTCTTCTTGTTACTAACAATTTCATCCCTCTCCACTTCTGTTCCTCACCTTGTGTTAATATTCTTAACAAATTTATATTACCATTTAAAGCCAGATTTTTGGTGGAAAGTGTAATTGGATATTTAGATTTGTATTTGATATTCAGTTAAGTAAACGGTCGTGAATACAAATTCAAAGACGGATTTAAGCCTAGTAGTTACTCCATTTACAACCATATGTCCATTACAATCTATAAAAAGAGACACAAAAGAAAATGATGGATGCCCATATGATATCCATGTCTCCATTTAGATATCAAATGGGTATTAGATCTGCATCCATCCATGGGTTGTCTTGTAGAAATGTCACGGTTTGGCATGGTCTATAACATAAACCAAAGGAAACAAATCGTACATACTGAAAAATGGATACACAGATTCCTTCATATTTAATCCATCTCGAATCCATATAGATATCCGATGGATATTGAATCCAAGCCCATCTATTTTACTTTTTATAAAGCGGATCCAACCCGGATTGGCATGGTCCGATTTGTTACTTGCCCTAAAGGCTTAATGCTCGACAAATCTAGGGTGGCTACGTACATCGAACGTGCACCTCGTGGCTCAGCTAGGCGTTGCCCTGATTTCCTTGGAGATAGGAGAAAACTAAGAAAGTTTCAGACTTCAAATGTCCCATTAAAAAGTCGCCCGCCAGCCTCCCAGTTTCCTACAACTGTCTCAAAAATCCCTCATCTCTTTCTCTCTCTCTCTCTCTCTCTCTCTCTGCAACTCCGATTTCTTCATCCATGGCGGCCTTAAACCGCCTCTTAAGAGCGAGAAGCTCGTCGTTCTCTTCGATGACTTGTGTCAGGAGCTTGTCTTCAGCTGTGTTCTCCGAAACTGACCTCCGCATTCCTTCTTCGCTCTCTCATAAGCCTCTCCCTATCCGTCTAGATCCGAACGAGAGGAACGTTCAGTGGGTTTTCCTAGGCTGCCCCGGTGTCGGCAAGGGCACCTATGCTAGCCGCCTCTGTAAATTCCTCGGCGTCCCGCACATCGCTACCGGAGATCTCGTTCGGGAGGAGCTCTCCTCCTCCGGTCCCCTCTCCAAACAGGTTGGTTAAGGTTTTTGTTTTGGTTCTTCGTTTGTTTTATTTTTGTTAAGTTTATTTGCAAGTTCTTGCATAAAAATAATTGAGATCTGTCTGCGTAGATCTGTCGCTATCTTGAGAGTAGAACAAAACGAATGTAAATGCCTTATTTTGCAAGAAAAAAAGTTGTGGCTTTTTATTTTGGTTAAAATGTAAGCTTATTATATCCCCCTCATCGAGTTGGTTCGCCAACGAGCTAATGATGGGGACAGCATTACAGTTGATTGCAATATTGTGAATAAGTAATAGGAATTAGACCTAACACGATTCAAAATAGAAAAATTTCATATCTATCCCTAACATCCGAATCACCCATGAATCTCAATGACCAAGAATTGGCAATTGGGGAGACTGAGCTTTCTTGATAGAAGAACCCCCGTGTCTGGCATGAGAAGCGGGAACCTCCAAAGAAATGACCGGAGGTAAGGAGAAAACTATCTTTGGGCCTTTTCTCAATGAAAGGGGCCCGAAGCACCTGCCCCTGCTGATGAGTCAACTGCTCCTTTTAATGTGACTCCTGTATGTGATGATCTCCCCTACCTAGCTCAACGGAGATGAAAGATAAGTGACCTGCCAGATGGCCCTTTTCCATTGACCTAACAGTTAAGCAATTGACCCTGCCTTATTCTAACAATTAGGGAAGACAATTCAAAGACGGAGTACGAGATTTGAAGATGTCTTGCAGGTAACCAGCCCCATTGGTTGGAAGGCAGCAAGCAATTACATAAATTTTCCAGCAGCAATGAAGGGATAAAATGAAGGAGGAGAGGAGTTAAAGGATTTGTTGGGAAGTTTAGGGTTTAGAGAATTGAGTTTGCGGCTTTTGATTTGGTATGTTAAAAGTCAGAATATAAAAACCCAAACAGCACTGAGCTTTTATTGATTTGCCCCAGCCAACAATTCACCAAAAACTTGGATTGATTTGGGCCTGGTAATGTCACATTTTGTTCTGACAAGGTCTTGTTGAATCATGACCACCTTAGGCCCAAGCTTTGGGCTGATTTCGTGACTTTCCCAGAGTCAACCTGATTTTTTCACCTTGGAACGAATATCATGTTTGAAACAGATAACCTCATTGAGCCTAAGGATATCAAGATGATTCAAATTATGATTTATGTGACTTCATTATATCGATGATATTAATATAAATTCTTCCTGCCACATATATATCAATCTAATTGATGATGCAACTTGAGGGATTGGTTTTGAACAATTACAGCTTTCAATGACTGTACTTGATGATCCATCTTTTCTTCAACTGTTGATTGGATTATAATTGGTGGAACTTAATCAATGACTGCAATTGGTTTTGTAGGTTTCTTTATAGGCTTGATCAGATCTGTAAGTTAAAAAAAAAGGCTTGATCAGATCTTTCCAAAGATGTGAAAGTTTTATAAATTTGATATTCGAGTACAAAGTGTTGCCACTCAGAAGATGGTTATATCAAATTAAGTCTCAATTTTGACCTTTGGACTAAACAATATTTTTGTTTCATTTCTTAGTTTATAGAACGTGAGCTCTTGATATTTGCATCACTATGCTCTGCACATGTACAGTTAAAAAGGTAACCTTGTCTTTCCTCTCCACACAAACAATGGCACATTAGAGGTCAGTGTTAGCGCTAGAGATCTATTTTCTTTAGCAATAAACAGTAGGTTATTTAAAGTTGTCTCCGGCTAACAAGTTGTTCATGGCAGTAATACGTACATCAGCACTTGTTTAAAAACAATATTCTTGCTTTCAGTGAAACTCTTTTCTGATTTGTTTGCATAGAACCTGTCTGCAGAAGGTGATACAAAATCTTGTTGCAAATTTTATGTACATCCTTCTTAACACACATCTTGATGCCAGTATTATGGTTATTGAACTGGTAGAAAGAGTATGGCTCTGAACTATCCATGCATGCATTCCTGTATCCAAAGTGAGGTGCATCAAAGTTTCCATTTCCTCAACCATAGTTTGTAATCTAAGACAAGAGATGCATGTTGTGGAAAGATATTGGGCATTTACAGAATGGATTACTTTATTAATTGAAGCTCTTGTAATGTAGAAATTAATTTTTGTTCACAGGTGAGATGTCAGGAAACATGTTTCACACATACAAATACCCACCATTCAATGGGTCTAGGCCCTAGTAGAGATCTTAGGTCAGGAACCATCATTTTTTGATGATTGCACTATCATTTACAAATGGTATCTCAGGAAAGGTTTTTCACGTTGACATGGAGATGGGACCCACCATTCAGTTTGTTCTGCCCCTGATGGTGACCTTGGTTCAGGAATCAACCAGTTTGTATGATTGAATCTATCTTATCTACAAGATTCCTTTTGGCCTCCTAAAAGGATTATAACAGAGGAAATGCTTACAATCTTCGACTGTATTGATTTTTAATGTATAACAATTCATAGGTGTGACCCATTGTGCCATGTGTTCTCATATCCCATTAAAGATCACAGCTATTGTCTGTGTGTTTCAGATTATAGATTTCCCCTATTAAATATTCATTTTCTAAGCAAATTAACAAAATATAGAATTGGTGTTTTGAGTAAACTTATGTCTTACTATTTAATGTTCCTTCTGGCCTCTATTTATTTATTTTCTTTGTTGTCTTTTGCAGCTTGCAGAGATTGTAAACCAAGGCAAATTGGTTTCAGATGAAATTATAATAAGTTTATTGTCTCAGCGGCTTGAAGCTGGAGAAGCGAAGGGTGAATCAGGGTTCATTCTTGATGGTTTCCCACGAACAATAAGACAAGCGGTGAGTATGGCTGTGATGATAAGGGCTGGAATTTCAATATTCAAGTTTGGCTTTAATTATCCATGTGGGAGGATATGCTTGGAGAAAAGCTAATTAATTGTCTAGGCTAAGCATGCCTTCTGCTTGAGGGACTTGTCTTAGGATAAAAGAACAGGAATGGCCACATACCCTTCTTGTGTCGTAATGTCTAACACTTGCAAGGGGGTCTGAACTTGCCTTTTATTGATTCTTTGTTAAATTTCCCCCCTTTTCTCTTGTTTTTGGCCATCTGGGGCTTAGTAAAGACACGAGAAACTCTTCAGAAGATCAGGTTATTGATCTGATTGTTCCAGTCATCAGATCTGCTCAATTTTGGCCTAGAAATCTTCTTGGTGGGACTAATTCGTGGATTGGATGTCCTGAGTTAGTCTATGCTGCCTACTTTATAATGCTCCATGAAGTTGTGGCAAGAAGATCTAACAGTCTGCTGATTTGTTAAGATCATTAAATTACTTGGTTTGTGGGATTTATAAGTCATTGAACACGGATTGTGTAGTCTAGAATTTTCCTGTAAATTGATGATGAGAAAAATTATGTAACGAAAGGGGTAAGGGAATAAACAAAAGAAGATTACAAAATAAAGAAGACACTGTCGTCCTAACTACCACAGAAGGTTTTGCAGTCCAGGTCAATGAGCCTGTTGTCCATGTTTGTTAGTAAACTGGGTTTGTTGGAAAGTGCTGCTGGTTCCCAAGTATCACATCATTAATGTATATGTTTTTAGTGTTGCAAAAATTTTTATTGTTGATTGAAGTGTCCTTTATTGTCAAGCTATACGTGTTAGCCACTTCAAGATGTTCTGGATGCCTAGTTTCGATAGGCCTGCCCTTTATTTTTATTTTTTGCTTTTGATTTTTTTTGTGTGTCTGTGTTGTTGGGACAATCTCAATGTAAGATGTGGTAAGCAGATCTTAGATTACTTGTCAAAACCTAGCTCAAGTAACTAAAGTGAAAATATGCCCTATTTAATTTTTCCTGCCAGCTTATTGGCAATATCCATTTTGTTTCCACTTGAGTATTTTGGTCTTATCATCCATGATATTTTTCAGGCAAGTTTTCATTTTATCAGATGGTTATAGACATTGAACTGGTATACCTCTAATGCATTAATTATCTCACCGGTTAAATGGTCTGCAGTTATCATTGAGTATCTGTATCAAGTATATGTAGAATGGAGGAACTATCAAGATTTCATGCTTAGTCCTATTGCATCGTGAAATTTTTATACTTCAGTTCTGTTGTTACTGGGTAGAGTCTGAGCTTTTTTTTTTTTTTCTCACTTTGCATGCACACTCTGTTCTCTTAGTTTCTTCTTCTTTGTTGTGTTTATAGGAAATATTGGAGGAAGTGTCCGACATCGACTTGGTTATTAACCTAAAGCTTCGGGAAGATGTTCTGCTTGAGAAATGCCTGGGAAGAAGGATATGCGGCCAGTGCGGTGGGAACTTCAATGTTGCCTCCATTAATGTTAAGGGTGAGAATGGGAGCCCTGGAATGTGCATGGATCCACTTCTTCCCCCTCCACATTGTGCGTCGAAGCTCATCACTCGATCGGATGATACAGAACCAATTGTGAAAGAACGGTTCCGTATATACAATGAAATGGTATTGCTCCATTTTCTAAAAATATTACTACTATAATCTCTGCTGCAACTACACTTATTAGGTTGGAAAAGTTTACATTGATCCCCAAATTAGGAGTTTTAAATGTGTATCATGGGCATAAAGTTAGAATTTAAATTATCTCCAGTCTGTATGGAGAGATATCACACTAGGACCTACCCAGCATGTGAGATGATGCCTGACAAAGGGTACTTAGATAAATACTCGGTTTGCTTACTGTATATTTACCTTAATACCCTTTTTCAGCTCCTGTGCATTTACCGAGACAGCCTTTGTGAGGCATCATTTCACGTGTTTTGATTGGTACTGCTTTGATATCTCTCCAGTCAGATTGGAGATTATTCAAACCCATAAAATTAATGCATCCTGCTTAATGGTATATCAGATAGTAATCTTTATCCGCTCTGGTTCAATCTTTAGGTATTCTTGGGATTATTTTACTTTTTATACAAAGTCATCAAGAAACCTAAGAGCTTTGGTAGGAAAGGAAAAAAATTCTGAAATTCAAAAACCTTTGTCTTTTGGATGAGCCTTGGGGGTCCTCTCTGTTGGCACTCTTGGGGAACTTCATTTTTTTATTTTTGAGAGGAGGAGGGGGGGGGGAGGGTTGATGTAGGATATCAAGGAAAACAAGATTCTTACACTAATCAATTAAAAACAAAGCCTAAAAATAGGTTCTTGAAATCTTAAAGAATGTTGTAATCTTAAAGAAAGAATTCAAGAAACCTAAATCTTTTAAGAAATTGAGCAAAATTTTAGTTGTTAACTCAAGAAGGATTAAAGATGAAAAGAGAAGCAAAAAATTAAAGAGAATTTAAAGAAAGAAATAGGTAAATTGGAAAAAGGTTGAAAATCCCCAAATTGGGAGATTTCAATTTAGAAGCCCTGAAATTGATAGGACACAAGGGGATACCCAGCTGCCCACTTCTATAGTTCTATTTTTTTTTTTTTTTTTTTTTTGAGAGGTAAAATCTGACTTTATTGAAAAAAGTAAACAAGAGCTACAAAAAGAAAGGGATCACCAGGTAGGTGATACCCATAAAAACAACCATAAAGATAAAGAAAAAGAAAAAGGGGAAAGAAAAGGAAAAGCATGCAAGAACCAACGCTCCATGAGCCCAGCTCACAACTCTGGACACCATATAGAATGCCACACTTCCTCCTCAAAATCCGAAGATACCGCTACCCATTCAAAAATGATTTTGTAGATAAAAGATACCAGGGCCAATTCCAATCTATATTTGTCCTCAAAAATTCTATTGTTCCTTTTTTTCCATAATCCCCAACAAATTACCCCTGGAAGAGCACGCCAAATTTGAATATATAATCTATCCAAGCCATTGATCCTCTGACTTGAAATAATACTTTTATTACACTTATTCCCAAGAAGAAATATGCTAAGGATTTGAGGGATTTTAGACCTATTAGTCTCCTGAGTAGTGTGTATAAAATTATTGCTAAAACTCTTTTCGTGCACCTGAAGTTGGTCATGAAAGGTATCATTGCCCAACCCCAAGGGGCATTCATTGAGGGGAGACAGATCCTAGATAGTGTGCTTATTGTCAATGAATGTATTGAGGATCGTTGCTTGTTTGGAAAGTGTGTTGTGCTATGTAAGTTTGACATGGAGAAAGCCTATGATCATGTTAATTGGAATTTTTTGGATTATATTCTTGGTCAGTTGGGGCTTGGGGTCAAATGGAGAAGTTGGATTTTCTTTTGCGTTAAATCGGGCTCTTTTTCTTTCATGGTGAATGGGACTCCGCATGAGCTTTTTAGAAGCTCTAGAGGCTTGAGACAGGGAGATCCTTCATCCTCCTACTTGTTTATTATAGTTTCTAATGTGCTAGGCAAAATGATTTTGAATGCAGAAAGGGGTTATATCTCGGGGTTTAAGGTTGGATCTAGGAGTGTGTCCATATCCCATCTACAATTTGCAGATAATACGATGATCTTTTGTGATGCGGATATGAGACCAATTGGCTATCTCCGATGTATTCTATGTGCCTTTGAAGTGTTTACAGGCCTAAGCATTAATTTAGCATAGAGTGAGATGTTTGGGGTGGGAGAAGTTGAGGATATAGACAATTTAGCTTGGATTTTTGGCTAATGGGGGTAGGCTTACTTTAATCAATGTCATCTTGCTTTCCATTCCCAACTATTTTGTCTCTTTTCACCATTCTGACTTCGATAGCCAATTATATTGAGAGATTGTTGATGAACTTTTTATGGAAATGGCTCTTCTTATCACCATCATTTCCATCTTGTGGATTAGAATACTGTGTGCAAGCCCATTCGTCACAGTGACTTGGATTTAGAAAGATTAGATCTCTTAACTCAACTCTATTGGTCAAGTGGTTGTGGAGGTTTGGGAGGGAGATATATATTTTATGGTGTAGGGTAGTGGTAGCTAAATTTGGTTAGTGGGTCTCTGTAGGATTCTAAGGATGTCTGTAGAAGGTATGTGTGTGGTATTTAGAAGTCTATTTTGAAGGTGAAGGGGATGTTTTGGAAGTTTATTAGATTCCAGTTGGGGTTTGGCTAGGACATTAGATTCTGACAGGACATATGGGTTGGGGAGGTCCCCTTAAAGAATAGGTTCAGCAGTGTTTTTCCTTTGGTGAAGGATAAGTATGGCTCGGTGGCTAACTCTTTTGATTTTGAGGTGTCTGTATGGATGCCGAGGATTAGAAGACACCTTCAGAATTGGGTAATGGGGGAGATTTGTAGCTTGTTGAGTGCCCTTGATGGGGTTAGGCTTGTTCTTGATAGGTCGGACGCTATGGTTTGTCCCTCGCATAAGGGTTTATTCTCTACCCAGTTCATGCACAATGAATTGTCTGGGACTTTGTTTGAGTTGTTTCCTTTTAGAAGGATTTGGGATCGAGGAATCCCTTCAAAGGTTTGTTTCTTTTTGTGGAATACGTATTTGGATAAAATTTTGACCCTCGATCATCTCCAAAGTAGAGGGTGGAACTTGGCAAATAGATGTATTATGTGTATGAAAGAGGTTGAATCGGTCAATCATCTCTTTGTGCATTGCCCTGTGACTTTTAAGGTTTGGGGCTTCTTTTCTTTCTCATTTTCTGATTTCTTGGATCTTCCCTAAAAAGTTTCCGGACTTGATTTGGGGATGGTGGATCAAAGATTTTGATAGGATGCTCTTACCATTTGGTGTACTCTTCCTGGGGTCATTTGTTGGCGTTTGTGGAAGGAGAGGAACTACCATATTTTTTAGGGTAAGGCTAGATCCGATGCGGAGCTTCTGACCTTCATTTACAAACCTCTTTTCGATTGGGTGTCCATTGGGGCCGATTCTGAGGAGATGGAGTGATACTCGGTTTGGTGTGAGAATATGTAATTTGTTTTTTTCCTTTCTGTTTTGCTTTGTTTCTTTTTCACCTCCTTGGTGATGTAGGTTCATTTGCTCGTATTTTGCTTTTAGCTGCTTTCTTTTCAATAAAGTTCTATTATCTCTCAAAAAAAAAAAAAATCTAAAGTCCAAAAGCAAACTACCACTATTAATGATAATCTATTGGAAAACCAAAGTACAATATTTTGATAGAAACAAATGCAAGTGCACAGCTCAACCTAATCTTCAAAGTCCAACCCTAACAGATTCGTTTTTATGGAGTTAGGGCTTAAGGATGATAAAACATGAAAAAAGAAAAAGAAAAAGAAAAAGTCTTGATTATGGATTCTCATCACAAAACAAAAGTAGGAAAAAATACCTTTTAGGGTTTTAAATTATTCCAACAATCTTCACTTGAATATCCCTTGAATGTTCTTTAAATCTTGACTCTTGAACAAATCAATGTAATTGTAATCCCTTTTGAATCATCAATTAATCTCTATATATTTGATTTGGGGTTGAGTAAACTCTGCCGAGTCAACTCAAGGGTAACTGGAACAAATTCTATGTAGAATAGAATATATATGAAATTTTAATTTAAAGAGGAAAAAATAAAGAAGTAGAGAAGACATAGAAGAGATTTAGGAAGATAGACAGGTAATAATTAAGATTGATTACCAAAAGATTTCCCAGAGCTGCCATTTTAGTTATCTTGGTTCGGTCATCCATGAGGGAGAGATTGAAGAGATTGCTTCGAGAGGTGCTTCTCTAGTGTTGTGTAATCAATAAGATGTTTATAATACCAACCATGCTTTACGTAGCAGAATGTTGGGCAATCCAGAACATCCATAGATTAATGTTAGCTGAGATGAGGATGTTGAGATAGATGAGTGGCAATAGTAAAGAGGATGGAATTAGAAATGAATGCATTTACAGGAATTTAATAGCACCAATAGGTGACAAGATGAGGAAAGTCGAATGAGATGTTTCAGTCATGTGCAATGAAAAGCAATGGCTGCACTAGTGAGAAAGAGTAAAATGGTGCAAGTTGGAAGGACAATGGAAAGGCCAAAAAAATTTGGGTTGTAGTGAAAAAGGGTATAAGGGCTTATGATTTAATAGAAGATATGTACCTAGATGGAATGGAATAGTCGAACAGGATTTGTGTAGCCGACCCTAAGTAGTTGGGATAAGGCTCTGTTGAGTTGGTTTGAGTTGAATACTAAAAGACTTGAGTTTCCTAATTCAGATATACTTCAAAAATCAACATAGAAACATCATAAGTTATGACTTGGACTATTGCTTACTTTGGCTTTGAGGCTTGGTGAATGCCTCTATGAAGTGGGAGAAAATAAAGATTATCTCAGGCCTGCTGGACCAAACTACATGGACTTCAGGTGGTGTTTCATTGGCCCTTATTGTATGATGTGAGCCCAAATAGAAATATGGTTTGGTTCAGCTCTGTCTCATCTCAAATCTGTTTTAACCCTTTGGGCTTACATAGGAAAATAGAATTAACCTATATTCATATAATAGACTTTTTAATTAAACACAACAGTAAAGTATATGGAGACATATCTAAGTGACCAAGACTTGCTAATTGACTGCCAAATATTTTTAAAGGAAAAAAGGAGTTGCTAATTAGAGATACTTCTAATTTTTGGACAACATGGACTTATAGTTAAAGCTAACTATTAAAGACCGACTTTCCTACTCAGATAAACTTCTAAACTCAAAGTAGAAATAATGCAAGTTTCTGTTGAAACTCTTTCATATGATCAATAGCTTTCTTTTTCTTTTCATTTTTTTGGATAATAATGATCGAATGTTTTATTTGGCTATCGGAACCATGTGACTCCATCAAATTCAATTTTGATGGATATTCCATAGGAAACCCAGAGCTGTCTGGATTGAATTGGTGTTGGGGGCGAGATTATTCATACTTTTTCCGGTTTAGTGTAGATTGGGGATTCTATTATATTAAAGGTCTTGTCAGGGCAGGCTGAGGATTGCCTTGGGAGTTTAACTTGGACAGCATGATAGTTGAGGCTGATTCAGCTATTGTTGTGGTTGGTTTTGTGAAGGGAGTGGAGTGCCTTGGAGGCTTGTTTATCTTATCAGAGAGGTGATTTCTCTTTGCTTCAATGTCTTGTATCATCCCAAAAATTCCATTTCCATTTATTCCAAAACAGAATCAAAGATAATTCTTCTTCCTATATATTTTCAAGTATTTGAATGTGAATTATATTTGTTATGCTCATTCGGGGCAAAACAACACTCACTGAATTCTCTTGCAAGCGAGCTGGCCAAACCCCAGGTTTTGAGGCATTCCTTATGTACAAGGTCTATCTCCAACTTAGCTTTTCTGCTTTTTCTGCTGCACTCGTGTGAGTTTGGTGCCTTTGTTCCTTGTACATTTGTTTTCTTCAATAAATTTCTAAATGGTGAAATGAAGATTCTTAGGCCTGCTAGATTTTACATGATGGGAAATCAACTATGTTCTAGGTTCATAATGCAAGCCAACAGCTACAAGACTCACATGCTTTATGGAGCAGAATGTTGGGGAATCAACAAGCAACACATACATAGAATGTTGAGTGTAGCAAAGATAAGGATGTTGGGATGGATGAGTGGCAAGAGTAAAAAGGATAGGAGTCAGAAAAGAATTCATTTGCCTGTAACTTTTAGGGGTAATAATATGAGGGAAAATCAACAAAGATAGTTTGATCATGTGCAGTTATGGGGACTACACCGGTGGGGAGTGATACTGTGCAATTAAGGCCACTACACCAGTGAGGAGTAATACTGTGCAAGTTGAAGGCTCTAAAAGGAAGAAGGCCAAGGACTTAGGTCAAGTAGTGAGAAAAGGCGAGGGTTTGCAATTTGACAGAAGATATGGCCCCAGTAGAGTGGAATGCACGGATTAGGATTTGTGTAGTCCACTCCAAGCACTTGGGATAAGGCTTGTTGAGTTGGGGCCCATAGTGTGAACTCAAAGAAAGACGATGATGGGCTGGTTCAGCTCTTGCATCTTTATAATTACCAAGGTGGTCATAAATTTAACCATCTCAATAGTGTGCGGATGCTCTATAAGACTTGAACAATATGGGTGCCCTTTGAAGGCTTTGACTCTGTGGAAGGCTTTGACCGTGTGTAATCTACCGGGTAGATTACATTGCCCCTACTGTAGTTGAATATTTCTTACTGATAGAAGCATTTTGACAACATGGTTTTACCCTTTATCCTGGAGCTACACAATTATTCAACAGTGTGATCCATCAATAACACAAATCTGTATCCTTCGTGTTATAATACCAAATACACTGCTCCATTAATAGAACAGCCAAAGGTGATGGCGTACACCTCCCACAGATGGGGCATACAAAAAATTTCTCAAACCATGTAATGTTGTAGTTTTCTGTCCCAGACATCAACCATATTAAGTAGTTAAGGTTTTAGTTTTATACTAACATTTTCATCATCAGTTAAAGTTGACATTTTGACCTTAGCCCATAAAAAATGTGGCCTGTCAATGAATGATTCAACGTGAAATAAGAAGACTTCACATAGTTTGGATGTACACGTATATGGTTTAAATGGTTTAAACAAAACTTGCATGTGCACACCCCAATGTTTATATAAATCTAAAACGAATATCAAACTAATTAGCATTCTTGTTTCCATGATCACCATCATATTCTTTTCTTTTATTTTCTTTTTTAATGTTGAGATATACTGACATAATGAATGCAGCAAGCAGCTAATCACTCGGAGACCATACCTTGCAATGTGAGATGATTGCTATGTGCCCTTGGCTCGTCATAGATGGGAATCACTGCAGTATGTATGTCCTTACAAGGATAAGCAGTCCTTGCAAAAGCTTCAGCTGATGACTTCATACCAACCCTGTTGGAGTACTCCAATACATGAGCTTAAGCTCGTTGAGATTGATTACTGATGGTGGGAGAAACGGCCTTTCTTGGAATAAAGGACACATTTGAATGTTAACCATGGGGAAACCTTGATCAATGTACTTTTAGCCTTCTCTGTAAATTTAACATTGTGTTAGACGGTTGGGAAATGGCTCACAAAAAGTGTTGGGCGGCCTCTTTGATGGGCAAATGGGACGGCCCAATTCCAAATTAAAGGACTAGACATTGCCTATTTTTTTGTTGTGATCAAATCAATTCACTTAATAACAAACTTGTTTTGTTCTAGCTTAACAGACCCAATACTAGATTTGAGCTTGGGTTGAGCACTGAGTTGATCCTCCATTGGGATCCCAAATGCCTGAGGGTCAGTGGACACATAAGCGCTGGAAATGTGATTTACACTTTCTAGGGGGTGATTATCACTTTTTCGTACTGATGTGTCCACCCCTGATGTAGGGTGGGCTTTAAGCGTTTTTCAAGGGCCAGGGGTCGCACCAAATCTTCAGGGAACCTAAACCGGCTGGGATTTGGTGTAAATCACTTTGCAACGTGATCTGTCACCCCTGCATACACTCGGGAGGTTAGGGGTATACCAAATCCTGAGGGAAGAATTTGGTGTGCCCCTTTAATGAACTCCTAAGGTCTGCCCATATGCAAGGGTGGACACATGGCATCAAAAAAATGAAAATCACCCCCTCAAAAAAAAAGTAAATCACTTTTTTGACACCATGTGTCAACCCCTCCTCCCTGCATATGGGCGGATCTTAGGGTTCATTAAGGGGGGGCGCACTTGTCCTCATTAATAGGTCTCAAGAAAATGAATTGAATCACAGTGAGGTTCCACCGTCATTACCAATTCTTACCCAACAAGAAAGGCTAGATTGGCTAGAGAGCCTCCCCGTACACGTAGCTTGTTTTTAGAAGCATTTTTAGTAGGGCACGGAGGTTTAGTATTTCTAAAGTCTTCTTGCTCCTGTTGTGTCAGAAAAAGTCAAAAATAGAACCATCCTTAGCGATGGTTCCTAGCTAACAAAGGCATTCTCTTGTTGTCAAGCATAAGAGCTATTATATTGACGTATTGAGGAATGATTTTTAATCTTCTTGCCACTCATTCATCTCAACATCCATAGCTACTCTCAAAGCATAGATCGTCTGATAGCCATCTTAAAGAACTCCTTTACCTTGATTGCCATACGTTTGTCACAACACTACAGGCACTACTCAACTTCATCTAATATGCTTTAATGGCAAACAACCTCTTCAATATTTTCTTATGAATTATTTAAACTGAATAACAAAAATATAATATTTGAACTAAGATAATAAAAAAAATTTGCTCAGGAATATCTCTTGTCCATCAGTTCTAATCATTACTTCTTTTAATACCGTTTTACTAGAAGTGCATATATTCTTCGTTCTGATATATCTTAGAACTTTTTCGTTCCAAAACATGACTTGGGTTTCACTTGTACTCTTTAGATCCAACAATTTGACAAGAATCCACATAATACTGACCCACTTTGGGTAACTGCTATTGGTGGGTTGACCTCTTTAGGGGTGGGGAGGCTTCTCATCCCGTCTTGTATTTCATATGCTTTCTTCTTTTTCTTTTTCTTTTTTGATAAGAATATGCTTTCTTAATAAACTCTATTTTCCTCGTCCAAAAAAAAACCCAGAAATATGCACCTGTGGTCAGCTGAGCAGACAAAATTAATATGGCACTGCATTCCAAAATTCGACCTCTAGAAGGATACTGGTATGCAAAAGAATAAAAGGCTAGGATACAGCACCTGGACCAAGAACCAATTATTGTGCTGCTTAGAAATCAATCCAAGAAAAATAAATCCTTTCACACGTTAGTTCATGGAAAAACACTGATCACTAAGAATTGACATTATATAGTTTTAACCAAAACACAAAAGAAACAAAAATGTTTTTGCTATTTGCCAAACCTCACTACCATGGGGGCTGGTTAACTCAAATTTGCTAAAAATATAATAAACAGGTAAAGGTTCAACTTGCCAACCTCTTAAGTGGAAGATGCCGAGGTCATGACCCCGTTATACATTTTCCCTGTCCTTCCACTCGGTGAAATAGGTGCTGTATCTTCTCGATTCAGTGCATTAAGAAGCCGTGAGAGACAAGAATAGGTTACAGCCCAAGTAACAGCAAACGATTGCCAAATCTTTTAACCTCTTAACCACTTCTGGCCAAGTCAACCTCAGTTAAAAAACCTTGAACCCAATGGGATCATCACACAAATTCAGTCGCTCTTCTATTTAAGTCCAATCCTTGTCCCCTGGTTTACAAAATGGTAATTTAAATCTTGGATCAACATAACTATACAGTTGATAATGGAGCTCAAGGTTACATTTGAGGATAAGACAGCACTATCACCAAGGGTTCCACCAACTTCATCTAGTGCATCAAAATTTCTGTGAAGATCCAACACTCATGCCATTTATATTGCCCACCAAAAGCAGGGCACTCGCTCTTTCATGGAATGGCAGTATCTTGGTCGGGCACCATCCAGTGGTGGGCCCTCATCCTCTGGACATAAACACGTATTGAGTTATTGGGGCCCCAGGCCATGTACAGGTCCTGTAGCCCAGACCCAAGGCCTCCCTTGATGGGATATAGGTGTATAGTCCAAACCAAGTATTAATACACTGTAAACTTCTAACTATTAGCTAACTGGTAACAATGTCCAACAAACAAAAGATGCTGCGAACTTGCTATCAAATCCACACTTGATTTCAAATCAACCAATCCTTATCCCAACTAAGTGGGGTCGGCTACGCAAATCCTGTTCCACCATTCAACTCTTAAGACCAAATCTTGTTCCACCATTAAACTCTAAGGCCATATCTACCATTAAATCACAAAGCACTCATGTCTTTCATCACTATTTCAAGTTTTCAACCCAAGTCAATTTTAGTCTTCCTCTCGAGCTTTTATTGCCTTCAACTTGCACCATCTAACTCCTCACTGGTGTAGTCATTGACATTCATCACACATGACCAAACCATCTCAGTCAACTTTCCCTCATCTTATCACCTGTTGGTACTACACCTAAGCTTTTGTAAATGCATTCATTTTCGATTCTAAACCACCCATGCTTTTAGATCACAAACACTCGCATCTTTCCTCACTAATTTAACCCAAATCAACTTCGGGCTTAGTTTTGTCCTTTAAACGACTTCAACTTGCACCATCTAACTCCTCCTCACGGATGCAATCATCGATCTTTGTCATGCATGATCAAGCCATCTCAGTCAACTTTCCCTTATCACCTATAGGTGCTACCCCTAAGCTCCCATAACTGCATTTGTTTCGGATTCTAACCTTACTATTCTTTTGCCCCATCAATCCCAACGTCCTCATCTCAACTACTCATTCTATTTATGTGCATTTTTCTCAGTGGCCCAACATTCTACTTGATGCGGGGTTTCAATCATTTTAGGGTTATTTTATTTGACTCTTATTTTAATTTAAGGCTAGTTCTGTGTTTATATTTATATTTTAATTTCTTTTAGGGTTTAATTTGTAATCCAGACCCTAAAGGTTGGAAAAGGGAAATGATCGGTTATGTTGTTATGAAGTATTTGTTAGGGTCTTGGATGCAATATTAGGGAGTTTTAAGAAGTCATAGAGATATAATCAAATTCTATTTGAAATCTAATTAGTATGAGTCTCATTTGGTTTAGGAGTCTAGTGGATCCAAGTCTATAAATAAAATGGGTCATTAGGTTGTAATCAGTTTTTGAAAGAAATAAAAAATTGGTGATTTTTAGAGTCCACGAATGGACTGGGTATCTCTCCTTGGGTAGTAGTTGTGGGCTCCCCATTCTCTTTCCTCCTTTCTCTTTCTTCTCCACGAGTAAGAGGTATTTTCTCTCGTCTAGCTAATTTTCTCTCTCCACTCATCACTCTTTTTTTCTTCTTTCATCTTTCTTGACTACTATTATTGCTGAAATCTTGTTCTTTCTTCTTAATTTACTGTTTTCATGAATTAAATATCGCAAATAAACATCAAAATTCTTCCAAGATTTGATTTTGATTGTTTTCTTGATTTTATAACCTGAAAATAGACCTATTCCTTCTTCCCCTTGGTTGTTTCCCCTCAAAAACCATTAAAGAACATCAAAAATCTTTCTTGAATTGATTCTCGGAACCCCAACGAATAACAAACTTTGAAATTGAATATTTCATTCAATTTTGATCCAAAATTTATGAAATTTGGACCATAGAAACTTCAAGGGCGTCAAAACCTACTGTAAACTTTTCAGAATTTTCTGACATGTCAATAGGGGTATTTTGGTGATTTCATAGGTTTGTCCCAAAATTTCCAAAATTGCCCTTCTGGACCTTTTCCAACCTAATTCTCTTTTTTCTATAGCCTATTTTCCCCCAAACAAGAATCCTAATTTCAGCCATTCTTGCTTCTTGATCCCTTCTTTAACTCTTAAATTGTGCATATTGTTATCACTAGTATTAGGGTCCAAATCCTTGGTAGTCCTATACCACTGTTCCATAAAGTAAGGCTGGTGTTTTAAAAAATTTCCTTCAATTTTAATGGTATTCATCACTCACACGGCACTCCAAAAGCACCTATCCACTTCATCCACCATTCTAATATTATGAAAACATCATCTTCAATATCTCCCTCTTATACTGATTGAACCAAGATACTAAAAAATGATCACTCTAATGTATCTCTTGGTTATCAATCTTAGTTAATCCCTCATTTCTACTCTTATTTTTACTAAAATTTCACCCATATATTCTTTTTAATCCGGCTTATTGTAAAACTTCGTTATTATAGAACATCCCTACACATTTCTAACTTGAAATCTACCTGCTCTCTAGTCTTGTCAATCAAAACAAGATAATCAGCAAACAGCCGATACCATGAGGCCTCCTCTTGCATATGCCTAGTTAACTCAACCACAACTACAGCAGGGCAACCACAACTACGGCAGGGGATATGGACTCAATGCTAACTGCTAATGTAAACGTATTGTGATTCAAAATTGCTCCTCTCTCATGGTTGTCCTAACTCCTAACACTAGTATTGTTTTATCGTTTATATCCTTAATTAAGTCAATATATCCACTTAAGACCCCTTTTTTCCAAAACCCACCAAATGATATCTCTAGGTATCCTAGACCATGTGAAGATCTTCTTTCTTCTTATAAACTCTTTTATCAGTCACCTACGTACGAAAATAGCTTCAGTCGTCGACATCTCTAGCATAAATGCAAAATGATTTTGTGATACTCTAGTTTCATATCATAGTCTATAGTCTATACTCTATACTCAATCAATCTTTCCCAGAGTCTCATTGTATGACTCACTAGTGTGATCCTAGTATCTCACAATAACCAGAACTCTAAATATCCCTGTAGTTCTTGTAAATAAGCACCACAATGCTTTCCTCCATTCATCTGGTTTTTCTTGGTTCTAATGATCTTCAACAATTTATCCAAAAAAAAATGATATTGTTCAACAACTAAGTTAACCAAGATAAGCCATAGGCTCCCATGCATTTCCAAGTTTCAATTGGAATACCATTTGATCTTTAATGCCTTTTGATGCGGACATCTAAGTTAGAGTGGGATCCACACATGCGATCCTTGTGGCACCCAAGTGGGGGACATATGGAGCATCTTGGAACTGATTTAATTAGTCTTTTATTAGATTTTATATTGGGATTATCTTTAGTCTTATCTTTTATTCCTGTATTGAGTTTATTCTAGACTTCTCATGTAATTAGAACTCTTCAAATCAAAGTTGTAATCCCATTTTTTCTCTTTAGGTCATATTTTGGATGGTCAAAACTCATCCATTTGGGCTGATTTTGGTGTCATTTGAAAGGTTATTCAGTTATCTTTGCAACGAGGCCAAGATCTTGAAAATCCGAAGTAATTTGGGAGAGTTTGCCAAAATACTGAGAAGTATCACTTAAAACTGGGATTTAGTTTTTTAGAGAGTTTTATTTATTTAGAAAGTTTAGTTAGAGTAGGAATTGGAAAGATTGGCATGTAATCTCTATATATTGGTTTGTAACCCACAATTTTAAAGGAATGAAATTGATGAATAAAGAATTGTCTTGCTTTCTAGCTCTTAGCTAGTGTGTTCTTCCTTTGTGAAGTCTAAAAACCATGAGTGGTTTTCCCTAAAGGTGGATTCCTTGGGTTTATTCAAGTTTGGTGGGGGCCAAGATCCCCAGCTTTAGGTTTAGATAAGCTTCAAATCAAGTCTTTATCTTTTATTTTTCTCTTTTATTGTTTCCGCTACATCATTTTGGATTTTATTGATATTCTTGGCTATCATTATACATCAACTTTGGTATTATCTCGATTGTCCTGCATCACCTTCCACATCTTCATCTTTTTCAATGCCTCCTTTTTTTCTTTTTTCTTCTTTCTTTTTTCTTTTTTTTAAGTAGTAACGAAATTTTAAAATGAAAAAAATCAAGGTAAAGAGTGCATGTACAACCCCCTCCCCCCACCCCACACGCAATCTAAACCACACTTGAACAGAAAAACCCAATTACTTAAAGACGAGTATCCCATTCAAACACCCAGTCGTGGTATTTCAACCCTTTAAAAACTTGGGTATGATAAACCCATCCATACAGCATGGCCATGACTTTCTCTTGGATCTGCCCCCACAAGCATTTCTCTCCATCTAAATGCACCAGTAGACAATAGACAAAACATAGCTCCATATGTCTTTCTTTTCTCAGTCAAGGCTATATGCACGTGCACTGGTTAGCCCCAAAAGGTGATGCAACAATTGTGCACTGGCTGGACACACACTATCCTCTTTGGAGGCCCATAGGGAAAATGTGGAATGTACTCATGAGCCCTTGGAAGAGTATTTATTTGTCGTTTTAGGGGTGTTTGTGTCAACTTATATTATTAAAAATGGGTTCTTTTGTAATAAGGCATTAACTCATGGGGGTTTATTTGTTAATATTAGAAGTAGAGGTTTTTTTATATTTTATTTGTACTTAAAGAGGGTTGATTGTAGAGCCACTCTATTAGGGGTATTTTGAGGAATCCTACTCAAATTAGGATAAAGATATGCTTTACTATTTAAAGGGTCATCGGTCACAAATGTATGGTTGATCAATTTTATGAAATAAATAATATTTTGAAGTTTTGTTGCTACTCAAGATTGGAGTTGTTCTCTCTCTTTTCTCTATCTCATAGCCAGGTATTTCTCTCCCCTCACTTTTCTTTTTCTTTTTTTGATCTCATCTTCTACTTCTACTTCTTCTTCTTCTTCTACATTATTTTCATTTAATCTTGTTGGATTCTTTATTTACTTCAATTAGTTTTAAGTTTTTTAATTCAAGATCCAAACAAGATTGAAACTTTATTGAATCTTGAACCTGTGAAATTGTGCACAACCCGCTCTTTACCTTCTTCTAAACCTTCCTCTTAAAAAAACCCACATTTTTCCATTAATCATACCCTCTAAACATCAAAACCCACTAGCATTCCCTACTCCCTACTTAGTCCCCTTTATTAGCCTTATTTCAGCCGCTAATAACTCCCTTTTTTTCATCCCACGACATAGCCTATTTCCCATTTCTTGATCTTTTTTTAATCCTTCTTTTATCCATATCTCTTGCTGAATTTTTGGACTTCATTTTTTGGTTTAATCATTTTTCCTTATTCAAAAACTCAATTATTGACAATCTCTAATTAAATATTGAATCATCACATCACCATTTCTTATTGTAGAGCCATCCCTTTGGCATCCTACACCAAAAGGCCCACTAGATGAACACACCAACCAACTCAGCAATAGGGCATGCATCGTGGGATCAAATAATCATCAGGAAGAATTTTGTCCCAATACACCAACCAAAAGCTTCGCCTCCTTATCATGTACTCCTTAACTAACCCTCTAATGTAGGATACTAAGGAAATTGATATTCCTACACTTAATCAATTAAAACAAGCCAAAAATAATGTTTATCGAAATTAAAGAATGATGAAAATTTAAAGAAAGTATTCAAGAAATCAAATCTTTAAAGAAATTAATCAAGAATCAAAGAAACTAATTCAAGAATGATTGGGTTATCAAAAGGAAGCAAGAAATTTAATAAAATTGAATAGAAATCAAGAAAAGAATGCAAAAGATTAAAAAAAAGCTGAAATTTCAAGAAAGTAGGGTTTAGGGTTCAAGAAGGGAGGGTTTTTAAGAAAACCAAGAAATTAGGGTTAGAAATTGGGGATTCTTGTATGGATGGGTGTGTTATGGTATGGGCTGTCTC